>CAUYQV010053900.1:0-19124 GCA_963574575.1 Galagoides demidoff
CGGGCGCCTGTGGTCCCAGCTACTTGGGAGGCGGAGGCAGGAGACTCACTTGAGCCCAGGAGTTGGAGGTTGCTATGAGCTGTGATGCCATGGCACTCTACTCAGGGGGATAGCTTGAGGCTCCGTCTCAAAAAAAAAAAAAAGTATATATATGTATATGTATATATATATAAAAGAGAATCTTCAGAAGGTAAGTATGGGTTACTAACAAAAGCTACTAACCTTGCTCATATATGTTTGATCTTTTAGAAGTTCATAACCTAAAAAAAACAATGTTTCATTTAAACGTTTTGTATAAAGTCAGTTGCAGAAATCAATATTCTAAGCTAGCTCATCTGTTTATTCACAGATTTTTGCCAACTTGCTTTTATCCTTTCCCTCCCCAATCCATTCAACAGATATCTTTTCTGAGAACTCATTATAAAAGACTTGGTTGGTATCCATTAGGACAGTGCTCAGAGTGCAGGCATCGAACTGGAAGCATTATAATCACTTGGAAGTTTGACAAAAATGCAAATTAACAGGTCCTGCCCCAGACACACTGCATTAGAATCTCTGGGGATGGGACCCAAGAATCTGTTTTAGCAGTATCTTGGGATGATTCTTTTGTGTGACAAACCATCTTTTGTGTTTTGGGGAATTGACAGTGAAGAGTTTTGTACACAACAGTATATTAGAATTAGAATCTCTGGGATGAGACCCAAGAATCTGTTTTAGCAGTATCTTGAGATAATTCTTTTGTGTGAAGAATCATTCTTTTGTGTTTCGGGGAACTGACGGCCCAGTGAAGAGTTTTGTACACGAAAGTAAAATCAATTACTACCCTTGGAGATATGAACAAAGTACAATGGGAAGAAGCTAAGAATTACTGAGCACCCACATGGTCAGACATCTCAAGGATACAAGTGAAATTTGAACCCAAAGCCCTTGTGACTCACCATTCATAATCACTTATATAAAACCACCCTTGAGCTGAGGAGCACAGAAGTTTCACAGAGAAGCCAAGTCTGAGTTTGCTACATCACTAAGCTGGAGCAAAAGGAATATTGTTAGTCCTGCAAAATGAGGCAGTGTCTGGAAAGGAATGGAAACAAGAGACCCCATCATATTTAGAAAATTCAGGTAGGCCAACATTACCTGCTGTAGAACAGGGGATAGGGATGGGACTAGGCTGCTAGGGGGAAGTCTTACTTTAATAAAGGGTTGGCACACTATGTCAATGAGCTTATGTCTTACTCTGTAGGGGAAAAGACCACCACGGAAGAATTTTGCAGGAAAGACAGTATGGTGTCACAAAGATTACCAGCAGAGTAACATGGTGGGGGAAAAGGCAAGGCAGTGATACAAGAGGTAAGTACAGGCAGGCCAACAGAGCAGAAGCCCTGGGAAGAGACAAGAGGGCCTGAGTGGAACCAGCAACGGGGCTGGGCAGAGGAATGGAGCCGAGTGTTGCTAAGGTGGATCTCACTATTGGGATCTACTTGTTTAATAATTAAGGACTAAGTTTCCACTACAGACCCTGGCACTAGTCTGGGAACTGGGGATTTAGCAATGAAAAAAATGCTTAAAATCCTTACCAAAGCTTCCTCTCTAGTACGCGGTGGTGGGCTGGGAGTGACAGGCTGGGGCTAATAAAACATGATGTCAAGAGTAATATGTGGCATGAAGAAAAATAAGACAGGGTGAGGGTACGCTGAGTGCCAAGGGAGCCGCTACTTAGATGGGGTCAGGAAAAGACTTCCCACAGGGAGACCAATTTGGGTAGCACTAAGGAGAGTGAGCTGAGGGCCCACAAGGGAGTGAGACACAAGGAGAATGGAAGTAAGGAATGGTAAGAGGAGGAAGAGCCTGCCAGGACCTTCAAATGGAAACAGATCTGCCAAGAAAGAGGCACGAGGCATGGTGCTAAGGTGCACAGCGCTGACAGACAGCTCCACAGACCAGTCAGGCACCCAGTGGGGCGCCGGTTAGGTGGAGGGGCCGGAGTTATCTGAAGGAAACCCTGAGAACATCTGCAAATATTCCAGTTCAAAGACACAAAGTGAATGACTTCCTTGTAAAATTAAAATGGTCAGACTTCTCTAAGGACATTCATTTGGGCAAATAGTAGAGCCCAAAATATTTCAATGATTGACAAAGTGATATTTAAATGGTATTTAAAGGGCTTTCTTGAAAGCTTTACACAGACTTAAAAGCACAAGTATACTTTAGGGGAAAAGAGTTTTATTTAATAAAAACATATATTAATTTGCTGAAAAATAAGTATATGAGTATCTTAATGTCAACAAATATATTCTACCAAATAACTGGAAGGCAATTTAGTAGAAGTATATAAAGCACTCCCAAATCAAAAGCCCTGATGCTAAGCACTCTCAACATTCAGTCATTACTGAGAGTAGCCAGTGTCTTGCTGCGTCTTGCTGCATCTTGCTGTGTCTTGATTAGGCTGCTCAGACCACCGTGATTCTGCTCCTCCATGCTCCCCTGTACCCCATTTTACGTGCTGTTCTTTACTGTCAATGCAGCATTCCGATTCACCTGAGCTGTGGGCCTGGGAGTCAGAGGTTAGCTTTTAGTTTATTACTTTCAATGATTTTATCTGCGTTAAGCTGATCAATCTCTTCCTGGCTGAATCCAAACTCCTTAAGTATCTCCTCACTGTGCTCTCCTATTAAAGGATCCCTTTTCAAAGAAGGGATGGCAGGAGTGTTGGACAGCAGCGGTGCAGGGCGGGGACTCACACCCTGCTCCTCGTCAGTGATAAACGAGCCCCGTTCCTGGTTATGATCATGATGGGCAGCCTCTTCAGAAGTCAGAACCGGAGTCACACACGCATCTGTGCCATCAAAGATGTGACACCACTCTGCTTTTGTCTTCCTTGCAAATACATCTGCAAACAGCTTCTTCATTTCTGGCCAATGCTTCGTGCTCATCTGATGCGGAAGTTCATCTGACTTCAGTCCAAGGCCTGAGGGAAAAATACGGTCTCTTAAATTACTATGCTTTCGGTAGAGTGATTAAAATCAATAAAAATGAATGCTGAGCCACCATACTATCCTGAATAAGAAATCCAATAAGGGTTTCTCAAGTGAGTTGAGAAAAGCCACTCAAAGTCAGTTTGAAGTTGGATCCAAGGCTGTAGAGGACGCAGGGAGCAGGTGCGGCAGGACTCAGAGCAAACTTGCCACTGCTAACTTGCATGTCATTAGAGGAAATTTGCCATAGCAAACTTGCATTTCATCAAAAGCAGTCTATTTTTAATGGTATAGTTGACAGAAATTGATTTCTTGTAGGTTTCCCAAAAGGAATTGCCTCAGGATATTATCTGTCCTACTGAATTAAAGCAATCTTGTATTTTATACCATGCACCCAAAACTTATAAAAAAGAAAATTCAAACAATTTTACACTTGACTGTTTTCAAGGAAAAAGCCTAAAGACAAGTGGTGAAATTCAGGGCTGCAATTTTATATGTAATATTCGTTTCTTCTTATTTTCATAAAGAGCTAGAATGATCAGATGCCTGGCCTCTGTCCTAAGTCTCAGTTACTTGGGAGGATGGCTTGAGCCCAGGAGTTTGAGGTCAGCCTCAAACAATATAGCAAGACCCCAACTCTGAAACAATAAAAAAAAAGTAAATGAATAATAAATGAAAATTTAAATAAATAAGTAAATAACTAAAAGAACTTGAAAGGAGTTCTGTATTAGGAACAAAGGACTTGTAAGGTAGGCAAAGACTCCTGCAAACTGTTCCAGTAGCAGAATGACAGGAAGCTGTCAGCAGCCACTGAACCATGGGGCATGCAGACTTTCCTCTCAGGCACAAGGGCCCACCAACACCACAGTGCAGAAGAAACAGGAGCAGCCACCTGGGGATTTACCAGAAAGGATGGCACTTCTAGTTCAAGGTTCCATCTGTGCTTCCTTTACTGACCATGTGAGCCCACCCCAGCAGAGACACCGGATGCCACTGCTCATTAAATTATGCCCACTGTACAAGCATTTAGTGTAAATTTCACTTTGCTTCCCTAATATAAAATGGTTTTTAAATGCAGATGGTTAAGTGACAAATGACAATGAAAGGACCTTTTCCTTATGCATAAATGTGCAAACTGAAAAAACAGTAACATAATAAATTCACTAATGGGAATATCTCAACAGCAGGAAAAGAATCACAGGGCTCAAAGGAGATTGTCAAGTCTGAGGAAGTAAAAGAAAAAAGAATAAAGAAAAATGAACACAGTCTCCGAGATTTGTGAGACACCAGCAAATACACCAAAGTATTAAGGAAGTCTCAAAAAGACAGAAAGAACTCCTGAAGAAATAATGCCTGAAAATTTCCAAATTTGATGAAAAACATTAATGTATACATCCAAAAAGCTCAAGGAGCTCAAGTAACATAAACTCAAAGATATACACCTAAAATTAATAAATAAGCTCAGTAAGGTTGCAGGACATAAGATTAGTATAGAAAAACCAACTGCATTTCTATACAGCAGCAATGAAAAATCTGAAAATGTTTCCATCTACAGTAACACCAAAAAGGATACTATTCTTCAAAATCAATTCAGCCAAAATTAATTCAGTTATGCACTGAAAACTACAAAGTATCAATGAAAGAAATTTGACCAGGCATGGTGGCTCACACCTATAATTCCAGCACTTTGGGAGGCCAAGGTAGGAGAACCACTTAAGGCCAAGAGTTTGAGACTAGTCTCAGAAAAACAGTGAGACCCCATCACTACACACATGCCCATAGGCCCAGCTATTCAGGAGACTGAGGCGGGCAGATCACTTGAGCCCAAGAGTTGGAGATTGAAGCCTGGGCTACAGAGCAAAGCCTTGTCTCTAAAAATTAATTAATTAGTTAATTAATAACCCATGATCATGGACTAGAGCAGCAGTTCTCAATCTGTGGGTCACAACCCACAGGAACTGTATTAAAGAGCTGCAGCATTAGGAAGGTTGAGAACCACTAGACTAGAGGCTTTATATATTTGTTTGTTTGTTTATTTATTTTACAGAGGAGTCTTACTACGCTGCCCAGGCTAGTCTCCAACTTCTGAGCTCAAGCAATCCTCCTAGGAAGGTTTACTTTTCTTAAGATGGTAATACTCCCCAGATTGTTGTACAGATTTAACGTAGCTCCTATCAAAATGCCAGCAGCCTTTTCTTCCAAAGCTGGAAAGTTGATCCTAAAATTTATATGGATGGAAGGGATCCTGAAGAGCCAAAATAATCTTTAAAAAGAACAAAGTGTCCAACACTACAGGTGTGAAAAATAATAAAATCACTGACTCGCTCACACAAAAGGAATTATTATTTTTCAAAACCTTCAGCTATTGTATAGATTAGTAAAACTTCCTGTCAATTTCAAAGATGGGCAAAATGCCCTCCAATACACTGATGGCTAAAATCAGGCTAATTAGAAACTGGATATGCATCCTGGGTTTATGCCAGGCGCGTTTGCTCATGCCTGTAATCCTAGCATTTTGGGAGGCCGAGGTGGGTGAATCGCCTAAGCTCAGAAGTTCGAGACCAGCCTGAGCTAGAGTGAGACCCCCATCTCTAAAAATAGCTGGGGTTGTGGCTGACGCCTGTAGTCCCAGTTACTCGGGAGGCTGAGCAAGAGAACTGCTTGAGTCCAAAAGTTAGAGGTTGCTGTGAGCTATGATGTCAGAGTACTCTACTGGGGTAACAAAGTGAGACTCTATCTTAAAAAAAAAGATATCATGAATTTTACAAGGTGCCAAGACAGAGGCTAACAAACATCCACAGCAACGTTACTTACCTTTGAGCAGCAGCTCATAGAACTGGGGCTCAAGTGCTCCAACAGCCATGAACTCCCCATCTGCAGTCTTGTAAACTGTATAGAAAGGTGCTCCCCCATCCAACAGGTTTTGTCCTCGAGGTTCCGACCACAATTTTTGACTTTTCCACAGAAAAGAACTTAGATATGCTATTCCTTCCACCTTTGAAAAAGCAAAATACAATATGAATCAACATAACTTAAGTGTAAAAGCAAGATTAATTCCTATTTGGGACTTTTTAAAAGTTGTGTAAAAACACTTGTCTTGGAAAATATGGAGAGTATATCTAATTATACAACTTCTTTGACATTTACCTGAAGTTACAACACATTTTTCTTAGTAAAGTATCTCAAGAATGGAAAAAGAAATATCCAATGTACTCAATACTTATCTGAAACCAATGTATAAACAATTACACGCCCACACAAATGATGAAATACAATTACAGTCTAGCAGGGGAAGGGGAAAGTAGGGAGAGAGGAGAGTGGGGAGGGAAGGCACTTTGGTGGGATCTCACCTAATGTGCATAGTATGAGGGTGTTCAGCATGCCTCTTGGGCAAAGGGCTACAACATAAACCTTATAATTAAAAACAATGTAATATAGAAATGTGTACCCTCATATTAATTTGAAATTTTAAAAAAATAAATTAACTGGGCTTGGTGGTATGAGCCTGTAGTCCCAGGTATTTGGAAGGCTGAAGCAGGAGGACCACTCATAGCCAGCCATTTGAGGTTGCAATAAGCTATGATCATGCCACTGTACTCCAGCCTGGAAGACAGAGAAAGACCCTGTCTCTGAGAAAAAAGTAGGTGGTGGAAAGGGTCAGAAGCACTGCCCCCCTACATCTGACCCTAAAGCTCCAGTTTCCAATCACTTCCCTCTACTGCTGCCTGTGGGCACTGTCCCCAGAGTCCAGAAAGAATGAACTGAGAGTAAACACGGGGCCTTGGGAGTGTTGAGGAGAATTTAAGGCTAAACACTTCTCTAGTGATAATTTAAATACATGCAATTGATTATTTATAGTCAATATAAATAAAAGGTGATTGCTGCTTTCATCAGAACGTATCTAATCAGAATTACATAATGATTTGGAGATAGTAAGACATTAGTATATATGAAAATGTAAACTTTCTTCAGGTTCATCATGGCTAATTACTCAAGGCCGAATGAAATCAGAAATTATATTAATTACTTCTTTATTGCTGGAAGCCCTTGTGCACACTTGTCAAAGCTGAATGAGGTTCTCAAGCAGACGCTTTCTTCTTTAGGACAGCAGTTTTCACAATTCCTTGGCAGCAGCAGAATCCTTGACCCTGGCCTGTGTGTGAAGAGCTGGAATCTATCTTTTCATAGTGCTATTTCCTTGGAAACTGCAGTTAAGGCAACTGTGCAAATGGGTGGCCCACTTGCTGTATTTACCCCTGATTTGGGGGGCACATCTGGCCTGAAGTGCTGAGGTCTGGCCTGTGGGATGTTTGCCTGTATGATGGAGAGGTTTCAAATGCTGGTAGGCAATTGAGGCTGCAGTTTCCCTGTGTCAAGGAACTCTCAGCTGCAGGTGAGGGGGCAAAAGAAACCATGTGGCTGGGTAGCTACTGCCAGGCCTCGCGATGAAACGGTAATTATTCCTGCTGTCTTTTGTCCTGCACCCTCCTATGACGCTAAGTAAAGACAAGACTAGAACAGAACCTGGTTCTGTCCTGACTGGGCCAAACCAGACCTGTAACTCTGTTAGTGCACCTACATTTCAACCATCTCACCAGGACATCCAGCGTGTAAAAGAGATTAAAGGCATATTTTATTAGCATAAATTTATTTTATGTTATGTTTACATAACGAATATTTATATATTATGCTGCCAGACCAATGAAGCTGTTTATGTTTTGATGAACATAAACACAAGAAGTCAGGGCTTATGGGTGATGGTCTCACCACATCAAGTATTCAGTTTGTTACTACATTTTGTTGTGGACTCAATGTTAGGAAAATTCTGAGTCATGGAGATTAGTTAGAAATGTCTATAGTGTTTAAGTAGTTTGCTTCAAATTTCAGATTATGTTTCATTTATGATGAAGCAGAAAAATATTTTGTTTCAAGGTTTACTATGGTATCTAAAAACTTCTCACATTCTTTGGCCTGAACAGGAAAGTCCAATGAGCAGTATTCAGAATTCTCTGTTGAAACTACGTCTACCACCATGTACCAACCTAACATTTTTTTTCTGTTGCCCTCAAACGTCTGGGTTTATCTCTACCTCCTCAAAGTGTTGGGATTAAAGGCATAAACCACTGAGCCCGGCCCTCCACCTGCTTTAGAAGGCAGTTGACATTTCTGAACTTTGAAGTCTTCAGTGCCATAAAACAGTCAGTGTATCTCCCTTAGGCAGGTCTGTTCATCAGAAGAGGGATGCCTGGTGGGGAGCGGCATAATGCTGGCCGTGACCTGCTGCTCTCTCAGACTGACATTGTGCCAGGATCATGTCGGAGCTGGACACATGGGAAAAACCACACTCTCTAGCTTGTTAAATACACTCAGAGGGGGAGCTCAGAGGGGATGTGAGATGTGCCCTGACAATAGGATCATAAGGCACAGACTCAGTACAGGGCTGGGTATGATTCACCCACTAGGAGAAGGTAGCAGAGAGTCAAGGCTTCAGAGATCAGACTGGTAAGCGGACTTTATAAAGGTTCCCAACCCAACTGACACCTCAGCTTTAAACTCTTAAGGTATCCCCCAACATTGACCCTCTAACCATTCCATTTCCTTGGTTTCCAGGACAACACTCCCTTCTGGTTCTCTATTTTGCTCTCCTATCCTTTGCTTCTCTGCCCAGGCTGCTTTAAACACAAGTGTTTCTGACCCCTTCCCAGTGGACCACACAGTCTCAGGTGGTTCCCCCACTACTCCCTAATGACTCCACAAACTTGTTCCAGTCCCTAACCTCAAGGATTTCACCCAGATATCTGGAATGTACTTCCAACCAGAAGAAACCAAAAGTGAATTCCTTTTCTGCTTGTGGAAATAATCACAATGACAACTCATACGGAGTGCATGCCCTATGCCAAGCACTGTTTGCACACTGGACAGCAGATGAACTCACCCTATTCTCTAACAAAGCTATGGAGTAGATGGCATTATCTCCATTTTACAACAGAAACTGAGAGATAAGTTTAGTACTTTATTCAAGGCCTGGTAACTGGCAAGTTCGGGATGGAGGCAGCTGGCCGCCAGAGTCTATGCCTGCGACCACTGCTCCACTTTGCCTTGTTCTGCAACAGTCTTCCTGCCAGGTGCCAGCAACACCCACCATGAGGTCATCCACACCAGAAACATGGGAGCCAGCCCTGAATCCTCCCTCTGCCCTCCTTGCCATTCCATGATCATTTCCCAGCAATTCTGTAGCTCAAATATCCCTTAAATCCAAGCCAATCCTGCCCTTAACTGCTTTAGTAATTACTCTGATCTCTTCAGCAATAATCCAGTAACTGGGTTTTCCACCTCCAACCTTGTCTCCCTCAAACCCATTCTCTAGCCCACCTCCAGATGCCTGTGAAAACGCAAACACGTAGGGGTACTGACTAGACTCTTACCCACAAGCTTAGAGAACTTGGGCAAATGGCTGTGTTTAATTCCTCCTCTTTAAAATAACAATGTATTCCAAACAAAGTTGATGTTTTGAGGATTAGAAGAAATCACACAGGGAAAGCGCTCCATAGAGCAAGAGGCCAGCTCCCAATGTATGACAGTGAAGAAACAAAAGCATTATATCATCAGACCATCCCCTACAAAATGCAGCAGGAAGGGTTAGACAGGAAGGTCAGTGTTATCTTGGCATCCTTAACAATGTTCTCTCTCTACTAAGAAAGACTTCTTGAACTCAGCTTTAAGAGAGGATTGTTTGAAAATTATATTTTAAGCATAAGAAATAATTTTAGGAAAATAACTGAATTACAACACAGAGATCAGGTGTGTCACAAAACATGTCAAGAAGTGACTCCACAAACAGATGATCAAAATATGACATTCTGACATATATAAAGGAGATGAGGCTGTCTTACAGAAAAGGGTATCATTGCTAATTTGGACTCAAACTTTAAATTCATTTATCTCTTATTCAAAAAGAAGTTTGAGGCAATGATACATTGTACTTAGGAATAAGTAGCAGGCTTATCAGTTCCCTCAATTAATACTTACCATATTTGCATCAATGACCTGACCTTTGCCAGAGCGTGTGCGTTCAAAAAGAGCCATCATAATGCCCAGCGCACACATGAGGCCTCCGCCACCAAAGTCAGCAACGAGATTTGGCGGGGCATACGGATTCTCACTGCTGCCAATTTTTGACAGAACACCTGTATCATTAAAAATAAATGTAATGTCTTTTTCAAATTTAATATCTCTTTTAAATAAATACATGAACATTTTAGAGGAAAAATCAATCTCTCTAGTCAATGGCATAAATGAAAACTAGTACACTGACACTTTTCCAAATCTGAATCAATTTAGCAAACTTACAAATAGGCTTTCCCTCAAGACAGGCTCTTTATTTTGTATGATTTTTCCTCTCTAAAACTTTATTCTGACTGACATTCTCAAAATCTTATTGTGAAATTTTACTCTCCAAGTATTGGCAAAAAACTTATTATCAATTTATACTGTGGCTTTAACATGCACTTTCATTCTTATTAGAAAGAGATGCAACAAAATAATCAAAAACAAGAAAAAGAAAAGTGATTAGGGCAGTGCCTGTGGCTCAAAGGAATAGGGCACTAGCCCCATAGGCCAGAGGTGGCAGGTTCAAACCCAGCCCCGGCCAAAAAAAAAAAAAAAAGAAAGAAAAGAAAAGTGATTAAATTTTAAAACAGATGTGAAAAGCCAATTCTAGACCCATTGCTTTCCTCAACCTTTAACCGTGTAGTCACAAAATATCTGTGACCTCCTTTAGTCAACAATATACAGTTCTTAGAATTCTAGAATCAGGCCATTCTAAAACATGTTCTCACAGGCAAAATTCTAACAAGGTGATATAAGGACCTCAAAACCATGAACCATGGGCTTTTTCTAATGTTCATAGAAGTCTGAAATGATGACTCAGACAATTCTTGATGGGGTTGGGAGAGCTGTCAGGATGAAACTATAGTATATTGATGTTTTCAAACTATAGAGCAATCATCCCTACTACCACTACATTTCTTAATTCCTCCAGGGGCTTATTTAAGAACTGACTCCATAAATGTAGCAAATAAATGTTACTACTGAGAATTTATTATCCTCCAAACATGTTAAGATGGGGGAGGTGGGAGGTTGAAAATAATTGTTCCAAGACCACACTAACCCATTTTAAACAACCAGGTCTTTCTTACTGATTCTGGTAAATGTAGTAAACCCTCTGTACGTTGACCATCCAAGGGATGGAACAAATTGGTCAACATATGGAGGTTGTCAATATAAAGAACTAGGCCTATTGTACTGATTTGTGTGGTGCATGTTTGGTCTATGAAAAATAGGCCAACTTAATGCAGTGGTCGATGTAGGGAGGTGGTCAACAATGGAAATTCTACTGTATATAACTCTTTACCTTTAAAAATTCTTGTTAATCATTGATCCTTACTAGAAACAAATAAAAAGGGTAGAAATATTATTTTTTCTTTCAACATACCTGACAAAGCCAAATAGTTGATATCATGACCAGCTAGCCTGGAGAATCTTCCTGACTGGCCAAATCCACTCAGCCTGGCATATATAAGCTTCGGATTCTCCTGCTGCAGAATCTCTGGGCCAAGCTGGAGTTTCTCCATGACACCTTAAGAGAAAAGTAATGATTTTAAGAGATGAATTGAGGATGGGCATAATCTCTTCTCTGAGGAGAACATAAAATGCACCCTTGCAAGTAATACTAATAGCAACATTGGTTATGGGCTGATAGCATGCTTCTAGCAGCTAAGGACCAAAAGGGAAAAATCACCATTTCTGAAATGGGTAGCTTCTGTGCCCAGTTATTTCTTCTGGCACTAGGTATACCAAGCCCACTAGATCCCCAAAGCAGCCATGACATTCCTCTAGTCAGCTGCTTTTTCCCCTGTATCTTCATCAATGCCTACCACCTCCCACCTTGTCCTGTGCTAATAATATATGCACATACACATCTTCCCTATCTGCTCAGGGGCTCTTCTAGGCCCCTAATGTACCTAGTATCAGTACCCTCCCAAAAAGGCTCAGTATATATCCATAGAAAGGTTAGCTACAATAGCACCTGAGAGTGTTTAAGCTATTAAAACATTTATTACAAAACACACAGGTATTACAAACCTAAACCTAAAGTCCCCTGCCATTAAAAGTAATCAAGATTACATAATAAACTAAGTCTTTATCTTTTTAGGGTTATAATAAATAATAAGAACTCTATTCACCTCATTAACACCAGGTAAAAACCCCTCACCTGGAGGCTATGTCTAGACTCACAGCTTTACTTTACTTGGACAAATTGTTTAACCACGCTGAGCCTCCCTCTTCTTCAAAGAGGGAAACTATGAAATCATGACATGATCCTAATTACTAAATTATGATTGTTACAGTCTTCAAATACAGCTATGGAGATTAGATGAGTTATACAGTTCAAAAAGCCAGGTGTCCCATAGTGGACATTCAATTCGTTCACCATTTACTGGCTTCCAGCTATAGACCAAGACTTGAACAAAATTACTCTGGCAACTGTCTGAAACATGACCGGAGTGATATCAGACCAAAACACCAGTTTTTTAAAAGTTGTCACATGACAGTACATTGATGTTTTCAGACTATAGAGCAATCATCCCTACTACCACTGGCAAGGCAGATTCAGCAGGTATAGAAGGAAAGAACCCCAAGTCTGGTAAGAAGGAAGAAAGACTGGATGCGTGATCACTAAAATCAGGCGGAGGGAAAGGAAGATCAGAGAGCAGGATGAGGTACAGGTTGCAGCTTCAAGCAACCGGGTGCACACCGACTCAGTTCACGGAGATAAATTACACAAAGGAGACGCCACTGTAGGAGGGATGAGGAAAGGCTCAGTTTAGGATTTCTGAAGTCGCCTAGAGGAGGGCCAGGTGACAATGTCCAGAACCTGTGCATGCCGGCAGTCTGCAGCCATTAAAGAGCGGGGCACAGTTATGGATTTAGGAACCCAAACAGCTATCTATAAAAGGTGAAAACAATAGAAATAAATAAGGTGGCTCCAGAGAGTAGAGTACAAATAGAGAAATGAGATGATGCTGAAACTTGGGAACATCAGCATTTAAGGCAGGGAGCGTCAGCCCGGGTCCGCAGATGGTTTGACAAGGTATACAACCCCAAAACAATTGCTAAGTGACAATGCACCTAGACACAGCCTCCTGAGGAGATTATCTGTGGCTTTCAATACATTCTCATAGGGCTCAAGACCCTCAAATAATGAAGACAGACAAATATAGGAGGATTAACATTTAAGAGAAAAAGAAGGACTTAGAAGGAGTCCGAGTGGCAAAAAAGAGCAGTATCTGTATCTCAGAACCCGTTATCTCAAGGCACGAATGAACACCAACAATATCAAATGAGGAGGTTTCGGAAACGGTAGAACGGACAACAGTTCGTGTAGCAATAGGGCAAAGGTGTGGACCAAATCAAACTTCCAGGACCCTCCCTTCTGATAGCTTCCCTAGTGACAGATCAAACCCCACCCAGATAGAGCCCCGCGGGCCGGGGCTCACCGCGGCGGAAGGGCTCCAGCACCACGTCCGCCCGGGCACACAGGCGCCGCAGCACGGCCGCTCCCCGCGGCTGCTTCAGGTCCAGCACCAGCGAGCGTTTGCCCCGGGACAAGTGGCTCACGTCGCCGCTCCCGCCGGGCCGGTCCACGCGCACCACCTGCGCCCCGAAGTCAGCCAGGACCATGCCGCAGAACGGACCCGGGGCCAGGCCCGCCAGCTCCACGACCCGGATGCCCCTCAACGCCATAGTGGCTTCCAGCTGCTCCTGAACTACAAGACCTAGCGGTCTCTCGTACCCCTACTGCCTGCCGGACCCCTCCGCAGACCCGCGCACCGCCCCTACTCCGGCGCGCCCCGCGCCCAATCGCACGCCCTCCTCGTGCGCCTGCGCGCGCCTGCGCGTGCCCGCGGAGTCTGCGCACTGGGGCGTTTGCGCTGCCTGTACGGCTCGCCCCCTGCCAGTCCTCGGGGCTGAGTTAACCTTTCTTCCGACCTTCGAGTCCTAGATTGCAGGGGTTGACCTTGGAACCTTTGACCTGTTGCCGCCCCCTCAGAACGCATTGATTCTCACCATGGCAATTCCCAGCCCTCTAGCCGTTTGAGCCCTGTCCGACCCTAGAGAAATGAAAGTACATAAATGCCTAAGAACAATGCAAAGGGATTTCCTTCCCTGTGCTGCGGTCTGTCTCCTTCCCCGCCCCTAGTTTTTAGCTGGCTACTGGATCATTTCATCCAGAAGCGGTTTGAGATCCCCTCCTGCGTATCCTCCTATTGAGTTACAGACTTTGTGGTTTACACGTCTAAAAAAAAAAAAAAGTCCTAGTTATGCTAGGTGAGAGGTCAAAGACCAAAAATTAAACATTATTTCGAGACGGAAGATGAAAGGAAAACAGGACCCAGGCTCTGTATGGGCGATCACGGCCTTTATTCCGCTCTGGTGAGGATAAGCTGAGTTCGAGAAGGGAGTCAGCACATCGGTCAACATGGAGGGGAATTTTAAAGGTTAGGAAGGTGGGGGGTCGGAACATTTCCTTTCCTGGGTTGGTCATTTGTTGGAAGGGTAGGGGTTGGCCCATTTGCCTTTCCTAGGTGGGACGTTGTTGGGGGGGGTGCGGAGAGGATTAACCCATTCACCTTTCTTAGGTAAGACATCCGGTTGGCGAGGGTAGGAGCTTTATTCTTTTAGGCGGGTCCACCCTATTTGAATGGGCTTTGGTCTATCACTAGGGAAACAGTGTCAGAAGATCGGGGATTGTGGTTAATGCTCATCAGAGCTAATTGAGAAAGTATGAGAGGGGAGGGGGGAGGTTTGATAGAGGGAGCGTAAACAGTGGGACCACATCTATAGAGCATACTGCAAGGGTACAAGTCAAATCTATTAAGACTACAACATAAATGTCTTAACACAATAAGTAAGTGAGGTGAAAGCTATGTAGATTAGTTTGATGTAAGCGCTCCAAATTGTTTAAGAAATCAACACATTGTACCCCACAAATGCATAAATGTATTCATGATCTATTTATATGACTTAATAAAAGGGAAAAAAAGAAAGCATTAGAAATCTTGACTTGTTACTTGCCATCTCTATGAATTTCCAATTTTTAATTTTAGTGCACAATCTTTTTTAAAAGTACAAAAAAATCGCTTTCTCTTTTCTTTGTATAAAGTATGTGTAGGTGGCCTAGCATAACTTCTGGCATCTCTAAGAATCTGAATAGAGGCAGAAGTAGGTGCCAGGGAAATCTCTGCACTAATCCTTAGTATTAGTTTATGTATTTTGAGGCAGATGAACAAAGCAAAACTTGGCACAATTGTACTCAAGATTTTTCAGGCAAGACGTGATGAACTAGAATTATTTCACATCCTCATATTTCCCTGTGAGGAATTACCTTCCACTAGAGGCAGGTACTTTTTCTTATCCTCCATCTCTGTGGCCTTCTTGCCTTCTCTATCTCATGTTCCTACCTTTGTTCAAGCATAAGTTTCCTTACTCTCACCTCTTTTGTTTTTATTTTGAGAAACTTAAAAACAAAATTACAAAGATTGAGGCTTGGCACCTGTGGCTCAATAGGCTAAGGCACCAGCCACATACGCCTAAGGTGGGGGGTTCGAATCCCCAGCCTGGCCTGCCAAACAACAATGACGGCTGCAACCAAAAAATGGCCGGGCGTTGTGGCAGGCGCCTGTGGTCCCAGCTGCTTGGGAGGTGGAGGCAGGAGACTCACTTGAGCCCAGGAGTTGGATGTTGCTATGAGCTGTGATGCCATGGCACTCTACAGGGGACAGCTTGAGGCTCCGTCTCAAAAAAAAAAAAAAGAAAATTACAAAGATTGAGAATGCAGATATCCATATTAACACATTAATATATCATCTAGATAGTACAGATATAGCTTGAGCTAACACCCAAGTTCAGATTCACATGAATCAGAGATCTTACCTAGCATCAAGCTTCACTAATATTCTGAAAGATAAGGGTCATGAAAAGGTTAAGACAAGATAGGAGAGAGATCTGGGAAATCTCACATGACTCTTCAGATTGTTCTTACATGGGACATACACTCTTTCTTACAGGCTGAATTATGTCTCTTCAAAATCCATGTGTTGAAATGAAAAGGGAGCCGGGTATGGTGGCTCAAGCCTTATTCCTAGCACACCAAGAGACTGAAGTGAGTGGATTGCTTGAGCTCAGGAGTTTGAGACCAGCCTGAACGAGAGCAAGACCCTATCTCTACTACAAATAGAAAAACTAGCTGGGCATTGTGGGGCACCTGTAGTCCCAGGTACTTGGGAGGCTGAGGCAAGAGGATTGCTTGGGGCTAAGAGTTTGAGGATGCAGTGAGCTATGACACCACAGCACTCTACCTAGGATGACAAAGTAAGACACTGTCTCAAAAAAAAAAAAAGAAAAGAAAAGAAAAAAGAGGGAAATGAAAATAGAAACACAACATACCAAAACCTGTGGGATGCAGTGGCAATGTCACATACCAAAACCTACAGGATAAAGCAAAAGCATTGCTAATGTTAGAGTAGGGAGTCAGATATGAGTGGAGAAGGAGGGAATGGAAGTCAGCCAGTTTGAACCAGCAGCGCTTGAACAAACAGAAGAAAAAAGGAGTAATGTCCCAGTGTATACAGGTACAAAGTGACGTTTTTCTCATTATATCATAATTATATTAAACTAATATTATGGTTTTGATCCCCTCCCCTTTGCGGGACAAACAGGGGAATTCTGAGTAAGAACTGAGGTTGGACAAAGTAAGCCCTGACCACCCAGCCTTCTTTGACTACAAATAAAAACATCAACTGTTCAGGGATCAGGGCAGTGGCTCCTGTTGAGGCTGCCTGCTCCCTTCCTTGGGAGTGTGCTTTCACTTTTTTGCACAAGTCTTTCCTAAGTCTGTCCACTTAACACTCAGTCAGTCCGCCGTTATTGCTCAGTTGTGTGTGCATCCTGAAAATCTTTTCTACACTGTCAGCATGAACCTTTATGCCAGTGTTACTAGGAGGGAAGTTTATAGCAAGAAACATTTACATCAAAAAAGTATAAAGACTTCAAATAGCCTAAAAAAGTACCTCAGGGGCCTAGAAAGGCAAGAACAAACCAAACCCAATGTTAGTAGAAGGAGAAAACTAATAAAGGTCAGAGCAGAACTAATAAAATAGAGACAAAAAAAAAAAATACAAAGGCAGGTGCCTATAGTTCCAGCTACTTGGGAGGCTGAGGCAAGAGATCACTTAAGCCCAGGAAGTTTGAAGTTGCTGTGAGCTATGATGCCATCACACTCTACAGAGGGCTACAAAGTGAGACTCTGTCTCAAAAAAAAAAAAACCATACAAAATATCAACAGAATGAAGAGTTCATTTTTTAAAAGATAAAATTGATAAGCCACTAGCTAGACCAACCAGGAAAAAAAAAGATTCAAATAAAATCAAAAATTAAAAATGAGATATTACAACTGATACCATAAAAAATATAAAGAAGAACAACTATATGCTAACAAACTAGAAAACCTAAGGGGAATGAATAAATTCCCAGATAGATAGATAGCTTGTATATGTCTTCTTGGATTGAACCAGGAAGAAATAGGAAACTTAAACAGACCAGTAACAAGTAATGAGATTGAATCAGTAACAAGAAATATCCCAACAAAGAAAAGCCCAGGTAAGTTAAAGCCCAGGGAAGTAAAGAGTAGAATGATAGTTACCAGAGGAGGGTGTGGAGGGGGTGTAAGGAAGGGAGTCTAGTTAATGTGGATACGCACACAGTTAAATAGAGGCAAAAGTTCTAGTGTTCCACAGGACAGTAGAGGGACTATAATTAATAATATACTGTGTATTTCAAAATACCTACAGGAGACTGTAAATGTTCCCAAAGCAAAGAAATGATAAATGTATAAAATGATAGATCAAAATATCCTATGTCCTAACCCTCAGTTAGGACTTGAATGTGACTGTTTTGGAGATAAGGCCATTAAAGAGATAATTCAGGGAAAATGAAGTCAGACGGGTGGACCTTAATCCACTGACTAGTATCTTTATTAGAGGAAGAAATTAAAATAAAGGAAACATATGGCAAATATATGAAGATACAGCAACACCAAATGAAGACATTTGCTCTCTGCAAGCCAAGGAAAGAGGCTTGAGAGGAAACCAGACCTGCCAGTATCATTGTATTACACATATAGCCTCCAACATTTTGAGAAAGTACATTTCTATTGCTTAAGCCACGAGGTTGTGGTATTTTATTATGGCAGCCTTAGCAAACTAAGGCACCCTTTAACCCACAATTACAGATAAAGTCTCTAAGGAGGGTCTCTGGTCACCTAATAGATTTCATTTTATCTTCCAGAGTTGCTTAGCTATAGATTGCAAATTTATAAATTTATTTGTTATAAGTTTCTTTTCCATCTACAGCATTATAAGTAATCTTTTGGCCAGGAATATTCTGTTACATGAATTTGATAGTAACTTTTTTTCATTATTCTTTTTTTTTTCACAGCTTCCTGCTTTTCTAGAAACAACAGTTAAATTCCTTTCCTCCCATAAAATATATTTCATCAGTTTACATAGGGTGCAGTTGATAAGGAGATTCACCCACCTTTTTCTTTTCCATCTACAGCATTCCCGTACTAAAAAAAAAAGTAAATAGATCATCAACTGCCAGGCTTTTTAACTTTTAACTGCAGTTAGATTTCTTGTTCTCCCTTACCCTACCATGGCACTCCCCTGATTTTGATGTGTGTCCTACAGTCCACTGTATCTATCTACAGCCACAGCTATACTATTTATGTACTATGTTTGTTTTTTTAAAATATAGTATTATTCTGTATTTTTAATTTACATGAATGTTGTTATATTGCACTTATTTTTCTGAACTATCTTTTTCTTTCTTTTTTTTTTTTTTTTTGAGACAGAGCCTCAAGCTATCCCCCTGGGTAGAGTGCCATGGCATGACAGCTCATAGCAACCTCCAACTCCTGGGCTCAAGAGAGTCTCCTGCCTCCGCCTCCCACGTAGCTGGGACCACAGGCGCCCGCCACAACGCCCGGCCATTTTTTGGTTGCAGCCATCATTGTTGTTTGGCGGGCCC
>CAUYQV010053903.1:0-48148 GCA_963574575.1 Galagoides demidoff
ACCACAGGCGCCCACCACAACGCCTGGCCATTTTTTGGTTGCAGCCATCATTGTTGTTTGGCGGGCCCGGGCTGGGGATTTGAACCTGCCACCTTAGGTGTACGTGGCTGGCGCCTTAGCCAATTGAGCCACAGGCGCCGAGCCAGGGCAGAGATTTCTGCTGGTTTTGTTTTCTGTGCCTGGGACAGCTCCAGCACAGCACATGCGGGCCTCAGCAAGTACCTGTGAGTGAATGAAAGGTCTCGGGGGCGGGGCCGAGAGGCCCTCCGCAGGCCAGGTCTGACTCCCACCTCCTCACCTGCTGTGCAATCTGAGGCCAGGGAAGAGCACTGCCTTGTAGTTCCCAGGGGCAGCAATAGAGGGGCCATGACAGGAACACAATAAGCCCTGGCCACCCCACAGCTGAACCAGGCCAGGAAGAGAGAGGCTTATTGGGGGTATTAGAGTCAGGGGAGAACAACACTCTGTGGAGTGGAGTGGAGTGGGCATAACCTTGATGATTGAGAAAACCTGGGCTCAAATTGCAACTCTTCTTACATGCTCTGTTGACTGAGGAAAGTTACTTAACCTCTCTGACCCCCCCATGACTTCATCTGTGATACCAGACTACTTCTACTCAGGGCACATTCTCCTGGGAGGCACAATGAGGAAATGCAGCCCAGGGGCTTGGCACCTGGCCTGTGCTCCATAAACAACGGCAACCGATAACATGAGTGGATGGCAGGTAAGACGGGGCTGGGGCATCCTCCCCACGAAGCTCTGGAGGATTTTCCCCTGTATCCTTCCAGGAAGCCTGGTTTCCATAGAAACAGAGCTGTCCCCAACATAGAGCCTATGCTCATGAGGGCTGGCTAAGGAGACCTGACCAGTCAAGGAGGAGGAAGAGAAAGGGGCCCAGAACATCCACTACCTGCCAAATTTCCCAGTGGTTCAAGAGAGGGTAACTGCTGCCAGCCAGCTCAGCCAAAGAACCACTTCCTTCCAAACATGACCCTCTGTAGGGGCAGCCCACCTGCCCATCCCCATCTGATAAGGAGGACAGCTGCCCCTGGGCTAGATGGGTGGTTAGTACTTCCAGGCCAGAAATGCCCTGTAGTCCCCACCTCAAGTTATGAGAGTAACTATATTATCACCCCTATTTTACAGATGGGAAAATTAAGGCCCAAATAACTTATTCAAGCACCCCTTGAGGTCAGCGACAGAGCTGGAGTTCAATTAACCAAGTTGACTGTGCCTTAACTGGATATCCTAAGAGGAGCTGGTATGTACACCTGGTGGGGTATGTAGTAAGAGGGGGCAGATTTGGTGAGCTTGGCCCCCCTAAAGGACTGAGCTCTGAACCTTCTTCCCTGCAGTAACTTCCCTTGAAAAGTCCCTGGCAGGTTGCCAACACTGAACTGCTCCCTGGGGTCCAGGCTCCCTTCAATTAATGCGCTGTGGCTCCAGCAGGACTTGGGAAGGGCTGCAGTGAGCCCCATTGTTCTGTTATCACCTTGGCGCAAAATAGCTGGAAACGGGGTTTGAGACAGGGCAGCACCAGCAGCTGGGCAGTGAGCACTGGAGCCTGGGGGGCCTGGCCAGAGAGAAGGGCAGGGAGGAGGGACCCTATAGCTCCCAGTGGCAGCAACAGAAGGACCATGATAGGAACAAGCAAAGGGCCCCCACCAGCTGCACAGGCCAAGAAGGGAGCCTGCATCATTCATCCCAGGTGTGGTCCCTTCCAGGGCCACCCATCAGTCCCATGGGCAAGACGACCCATTATAGCCCTCAAGAAGTGAGTAGTGAATCCCGCATCTCAAGGGCTTAGACAAAGAGGCCTGGAAACAAAGGAACCTGTGTTCAAATCTTGGTTCTGTGCTACCAGCCCCGGGCCTTTGGGCAGATGAACCTCTCCATGAAGGAGTGTCATCCCTTCCACTGTAAATAGGGTGTTGGCGCCTGACTCACAAAGGCAGCTCCTGCAACACCCCTACACTATTGACGCCACCACAGCAGCCTCTGGGGTGCAGATCTGGCCAGGGGGTGTCTTAGCGAGGCAGGGCCACTGCTGCACTGCCTTGCTGTCAGTCTTGTGTCATTCAGTCCCTCGAGAGCATAATTATTCCACAGCCCGTCCTGCCTGAGTCAGACTTGTCTCTCAAGTCTGAGCCAGGGAGGGCAGAGCTCATCATCCATCCCTCTCAACATCTCAGCATCACCACTGGGCTCAGTGCTGCAAAAAGTGAGGATGACAAGAGGTAGGACTGGTGGGGAGAAGGGGCTCAGTGTGAGTCCTGCTGGGCCGGCAAACCCCAGCCCCATGATGAAGCTCACTGTAGTCTAGAAAAGGATTGCACACCCTGTTGCCAAGAACCTCCAGGAACGCGAACCCTGAGAGCTACAGCTGAGGGTTTGCCCTGAAGCTGGCAAGCTGGCAAGTGTGGCCTGAGTCACTGGGCTCAGAGACAGGACAAATGAGGTCACCAGCAGATTCTGCCATCACTGATAATCCAGGGGACTCAGTTTCTTTGTCTAAAAAAACATGGGAGTGTGGTCTCTAGTGCCCCTCCCAGACCTGCCTCTTGCCAGTCACACTCAGGCCACACACTAGACCAGTGGTTCTCAACCTTCCTTATGCCGCAATGTACTTTCACTGTGAAAAGGGGGTCACGACCCACAGGTTGAGAACTGCAGTGCTAGACCCTCAAGTCGCCCTGCCCCCAGGCCTCCTTCCCAAGTGCCTGGGCCAACAAGCACCTGAGCCAACACACAGATTCCTCTGTCTTTCTGCTTTCTTTTGAAGGTTGCCCAGTTTCCAGAAAGGCAGAGGAAAGCCTCAACTTTCATCACAAACATCTCCAAAGGTTCAGAGACAAAAATAAACATTCCCTGCTGAGGGCAAGGAGAGGATATCCCAGGGCATGGAGCTGCTGCTGTGTACAAGGTCCAGTGCTGGTAGAGCTATCCATCACTACTCAGAAGTCACTGAGAGGGTTCTTCCTGTCCCCACGGTCACTTTCAAAGGTCAGAGCACATGGAAGATTCCTGTCCATTTCTACCCAGAGGGGGCCAGCCTGCCCCTTGGCCCAGTGACCATGTCAGGGCCTTCAAGAGCAGCTAGTGCTGTCATCAGGACAGCCTGGCTTCTGGATCCCATGGGGCCAGGGCTCTGGTAAGAATGCCACAGGCACCTCCCTCTCCATTCACCCCCACTCCCCTTTGCCCCTCCCACCCCTGTGGCTGCTCAGGAACTTGGAGGGAGAGAAGAGAAGGGTGGGAGAGGAAAGGAGGGAGATTTTCCTTGAAAAGATGCTCCACTATTTTGAGTCAATTTTTTCAGAAGGAAGTGGTAATTTGTCTTCTGGATGAGTTGAGGGAGGCAGGCAGAGGGATCCTGTACTTTACCCAGAGAAGAATGGGCTGGAACCATACTTTAGGATTGAATGTTTCTCCCAGCATCTGGAGCTTTGGCTTAGTGGTTAAAGGACCTGTGTTTCCTCCTGGTTCTACCACTTACAAGTTGTATGCCCTTGGGTAGTGACTTCACTTCTTCGGGTCTCAGTTTCCTCATCTATTAAATGGGTATAGTAACGACACCAACCTCTCACCATGAGAAGAAGCATCAGAAACCCCACCCCAAACAGTACCTGTTTTGTAGTGAATGTTGAATGATAATGTTGCTGTTGTTAGTTTTAGACTGGGAGACTCAAATCCCTTGCCTCAGCCAGCTTCAAAACAGGTCCCCTTCCAGGGATTATGTGCTGACACAAAGTGGGGTGTTTAGAAGGCAAGTGGCCACAGGAAGAAAAGAGGATGAGAGGGAACAAGGGTCACTTTGGGCAGAGAGAACATGGGGAAGGGCTGTAAAAGCTTTCCAAACATTTGGAGCATGGAGGGGCACTGAGTCTGGGTAGCTCTCCTCCATGTCCCTAGTAATGCGCCAGGCCAGCTCTAGGAGGGACCAACAAGTGTTACTGAATGAGTAGTTGAGACCCAGGCTGCAGAGAAGGTATCATGGGCCAGTAATCAGAAAAGCAGGCACCTGAAGCTGCCACTCCTGGGCTATTTGTCCAGGGATAAGTTATACATCATCTCCAAGCCTCACTTCCCTCAACTGGGAAATGAGGGCCCTTCCTCCCTTCTCAGCTAGCCTTAGGGCCTATCCCCCCACCCCCACCCCACTCCACCCTAGCTGCATAGCAAGCACATTCCAGACTTAGGGCTGCTATCTGCAGGATCTTTACTTCCCCCATCAGTCTACACAGCTCACTCCCACACCTCCCACAAAGCTTCAGCTCAAAAGTCACCTCCACAGGGAGGCCTCCCTGACTACCCTAATGTAAAACAGCAACCTGTGGCCAGCTGAACACCCCTCGACACTCAGCTTTCTTCCCCTCATCTCCCAATACACTATATCATTTGCTTATTTATTTTATCAGTCCCCACCCCCCTTTAAGTGTCAGATCCACATCGCCTAAGTCTTAGTTTTGTCCGTAGCTGTCTTCCTGTGCCTGGCATTTTGTCCAATAAATCGTTTGTGACCCAGTGCTCATGTGCATTTTCTTCAATTAAGTTAAGAGCAGCCCAGGATGTGTGAATCTGGAGTGTGACTGTTAATCTTATACCCAGGGAGGGGCAAGCCCCTACTCTAGCAGAGTGGGGCTCTCATAAGAACTTGGAGGGGCCAAATATGGGCTGGAGAAGCCATAGGGAGCCTGGAGGCTGAGCTCGGCAATGGACAGGCCAGAGCTGTGGAACCAGCAGGTGGTGACAGCTGGAACATGGGTAAAAGGGCCTTGGGCTTCAACCCTCCAGATTTGGAAGCAGCTGACAGCTTGTGTCACAAGGGAAGTCAGGGCAGCTGGAACCCGGGATGCTGGGGCCAGAGGGAACAGGGACAAATGGCCCATCTTACAGATGGGCCAACAGAGGCCTGGAGAACACCCACCCAATCTTATTTCCTAACATCCCAACATGAAAAATCTTCCTTGGTTTTCTTTCTTGAGGTCTGGGGCTGCGGTTAGGAAGTGGACAGTGCCCCCTCCTGGCTCTGCAACAAAACGACCCCCGCGTCCCTGGGATCTACAGGCTACAGGTCGTGGACCCCGCTCCAAATGCCACAGGGAGTAGAGGTCCAAGGGGCCGCACAGTGGGATGGGCAGCGCCAGGACTTCTCTCCGCAGGCCAGCCTCATCCAGAAGTTTGTCTAAAAAGAAACCAACCAGGAAGTGCTGGGCAGTGGGGTGGTGAGGCGCACTTGGCCATCTGCGCTGCGCCTTGAAGGAGACTCAGGGTTCTCGGTCTCCGCCCTGCTCCTGCCCCAGCTTCGATCGCTCGGTTGAGAAACCCACTTCCCTTTGTGCTGCGAGGAGCCTGTGATGGGTGGGGACGAGGGAAGGTAGGGGGAAGGGACTCTAGGCGAGCGCTGGCCTTTCTGGGTGCGCGCAGGGGGGTGGGGTAGGCGCGGCAGTTGTGGCCCTTCCTGTACAGACCCCCCCGGGTAGGTGCGAGTATTGTGCCCACGGCAGGGGGACCAGCCCACCCGGCGGCGCCCTACCAATGGCCCCACACTGCCCCCTTCCTGCAGATCTCAAGACTTCGGGACAGTGGGGGGCGTCTCTTTACACCTGCGCTTTCCCCTACCCGCCCCTCTAACGGGGGGTTGGGCGCGGCCCCGGTTTCCGCCTGCTCCTCTCCAGTCGGGTAACTGGGGTCGCCCCCAGCTTTGCCCCTGCCCCTCCAATCCGCCCCTTACCTCCAGACATCAGACACTCACCCACTTTCTGCGAGCCAGGCCTGAGCGCAGAGGTCCCCAGGCGGGGAGCTCCCCGCTGTTCGTCGCCCCCAGGTCCTCCGGCCCAGCTCCCCCTCCCCCCTGTTCCCGCTGTCCCCGAAGGTCGGGCCAGACTGTGGGCGGCGGGAACTCCGCCACCACCTCTGTCCGCGGCCCTGCGGGGGCGAAAAGGGGAAAACTCGCAAGTTTGTACCGCGCACTCCTTGGGCTGGGGAACAATGGAGGGGGGGGAGGGGACAGAGAACCAAGCACGGGGGACAGAGTCAGACCCCGAGGAGACAGAAACTGCTTTCTGCTGTTTCTCTCTTGCTTTGAAGCAGAAAGCGCGAGACGGAGAGGCGGGGGACAAGGACGACATAAACAGTCCAAGAGGAAGGCGACGGCGGAGGGAGGAAGCCGGAGAGAAAGGGAAACAGAGTCAGAGGGAGGGGCAGATAGGGAACGGCGCGAAGAGGAGAAACAGAAGGGGCTGTAGGACGGCGCCAGGAAGAACCAGGAAGGGAGGGCATGGGGTCCCGGCCGAATCCGCGGGTGCTAGCCGTCCTGGGGCGCCTAGCTCGCGCGCTCTAGGTCCTCGCCGCCCCCTGCGGTCCCGGTGGCCTCGAGAGCCGGACCAGGCTGCGCTGCGCAGGCGGTTGCTGGCGGCGGGAGGAGAAAGTCTGAGGCCAGGAAGCGGCAGTGGGGAGCAGAACTTACGTGCCTAGTGCGGGCCCGGCGGACGCTCCGGCCTCGGACGCTCACATCGCGCTGCCCGCGCAGGGCAGGGCAGGGCAAGGCTGGGCCGGCTGGACTGCGCGCGGCGCCCTGCGCGGCCGGGGCTTACCCGAGTCTAGCGGCCCGCGTTGGTCCCTCCTCTCCGATCCGCTCACAAGCCAATGGCGCGACGTCCCCTCCCACGCGCCGGGCTGCCTCGCCCCCGAGGGTGGCCGCCGGGGCGGGCGGGATGGGAGTGGGGGGTAGAGACCGGGTTCCCCGGCTACCCAGCCGAGGCTTTCCTGGAGACCGCCGGCGGGGGGCGCTCTCACGTCCCGGGAGAAGGCGCTGGAATTGCAGACAGCGCGCTGGGACGCGCTGGGACACACTGGCGTGGCCCGTGCCTCTCCGGAAGACTTTCTTGGCAAGTTCTGAAGACGATGCTCCTTTTCTTGAGACTATCAACACACCCTTAGGTTGTCAAACCAGTCTTAAATATCCTCGCCGTGTCTCCCAGGGCCTAGACTAGTGTCTAAAATGGAAGGGACTGTTTTGGCTCGTAGCGATACTCAAGTGTGTAAAGACACAGTCACGACAATGGTCACCATATGCTGAGGGCCCGCTTGATGCCAGAAGCTGTATGCTAAAGGAGTTACAAGCATTGACTCATTTGATTTTCCCAACCCATGAGGTCCCTATGATTAGTCCCGTTTTACAGATGATGGTCATTAATGTTTAATTTCATCGAGCCTCAGGCCTCCAGCCGAGGCTCATACTTCTCTCTCCCTGCTTGTTGTGACTTGGCCAAGTAACATGACCCCAGCAACATACTCCACCCTAAAATCTGGCTTCAGACATGGTGCCATAAGCCACTGACAGGGGACAAGGATCTTATGCCCACCTCTGGGATGCTGTGGGGATCACAGTTGTCAGATCTTGTATCTCTACACATCCTATGGGGGGAAGATGGGGTTTAGGGTTCTGGAGACTGTGTGGTGGCCTGTCAGCCCTCAAGTACCAAGTTCCTACATGCCCATACACCCAATTCCGTAGGCTCCTTCAGTCACCTATGGTGGGGGGAATAATGTGATCTCCCACCCCAACACTCAGCACCCTGTGCCTTCCTTAGAAAATATCTGAGTCTCTTCATCTGGTCTGATAATCACTATGGGCTTGGCAATGAGGCGGGGGAGGGGGTGCTGAGGGGAGAGAAGGCAAGGCTGATGACATGCTCCATTTCACAGGTAAATAGGACAGCCAGAGGTGAGTGGCTGCCCCAGGCACCTAGCTAGGTGGGCATTCTTACTCCAGTTCAAGTTCTTTCTGCACCAGTTCCTTAAGGGCTAATCAAGCAGACTCTGGAACCACTTTGCCTGGATTCAAATTCTGGCTCTGCCTTTATGGGACTGTGTGGCCATGAGTAAGTTAATCACTTAGACTGACAAATAGTTGTAGTGATTTAGAGTTAATAGCGCAGGCAGTTTGTACTTACTGAGCTCTGACTATGCCAAGCAGACTCCCACTCCCCTCACCAGAGCTGGAATTGGACAGGAGAGTCTGTGCCCTTTGCAAGGAAGTGAACAGAAGAGTGACTGGCTTATAGTGAGCCCTCAGTGACTGTTAGCTGTCTTGATTACCAAGGTAATCAAACTCTGATCCCACAGGGCCACCAACAGTGCTTGCAGACAAAACACCCAACCAGTGAGAGCCAATAATGAATGAATCAATCAACTAACCAATCAAAGTATGCAACTCCAGATCAGGACTGTTTTTACGTGTGTTGAATGAAGCACAAACCCAGGAGTCACCTGCCTTGGGGCTCTATAGTAGTCTCTCTGCAACACAGTCTCAGTTTTAACAGAGCTGGGTCAAGCTGGGATGATAAATGCATCTATTACACCATCTTCTGCCTTTGTGGCGTGCAGGGTTCTGCGTTGCTGAAAGGAGGGCCCCAGCCTCACCAGTGTACAAGGTCCTCCCTGACTTAGAGACACCCCCCCAGTGCTATACTTGGTGTGACCCTAAAGACTACAAGCAGGGTTGATTTCTGCATGTGGTGCCCGAGACCCAAACCTTACCTCAGTAGGAAGGCCTTTGCCTTCATCAATCAGTCTACTAACTCCAATACGGATGAGGCTGCCTTAGGAGTAATGAGGGGCCTGTCACCAGCAATATGTAAGCAGAAGCCAAGGAAGAGCTGACGAGGACACCAAAGAAGGGATTCACTCCTTAAGTGATATTTGGAGTGAGTACTTTGAGCTCTGGATGTGTTGATTCTGCATTCTCCCAGTTTCCCAAGCTTATCAGCAGGATGCTGGGGAGGAGGCTGAGAGCACAGGCTGGGCCATGGCTGCCCCACCATCCTTCAGGAAGGAGGTGATGCTGCCTGGGCCCTTCCAGTGTGCCAGGCAAGGTGCTGAGTTCACCCCAGGGATGAACAGGATACTGTCCCTGTCCCTGGAGGACTCACAGCCCATAGAAGATGGGTGCACATACAGATAGCCAACAACGGCAGCAGCAGAAACAGCTCAGAGTAACGGGAGGCAAAATGTTGGCAGGCAGAGAAGAGGGATGAGACGTATTTACTTTCCCTAAAGTATCCACTGGAGGTTCTTATTTCTTTTCTTGCTATATACTTTTCTAAAGAGATTTGTGTTCAGTTCAGAAACACTTCTCAGGCTGCCATTCTGCCTTAAAGGTCTTTGAGTTACCTTACCTTTACATGGGGCATAACAAAATCTCACCTTGCTGAGCTGTTGTGAAGATTAAAACTGATGTTCATAAAGTGCACCCTTAATGCCCAGTGAGAATCATCCATACGTGTGTGGCACATGGTAACAATGCAGTGTCACTATTCACCGGGAGGACTAGAGAAAGCGATTAGGACCCCAACTAGTTACATGACCCTCTGCTGCTGTTGAAAGATGGAAATATAAAAACGTCAGCCTCTCAGAGCTTGGGAGAGTCAAGTGAGGTGATTTTGGTGAAAACGGTTTACAAACTGGAAATGGGGATTTCTGTTATTGCCATTATTATTGTGATTCTTACCATGCCTGAAGTGTTCCTCTCAAGGCCTCAGTGGGGGTGGGAGGTGGGGGTGGAACCAGAGCTGCTGTTGGGGGTGCACTCCCTGCAGACTCCTACAGGAACCCCAGAGCAGCTGGGGCTCCATCTGCCCTGGCCACCCTCAGCAAGGGTGGCAGCACCTCCTTTGTGCCTGGGTGTGAGTGAGTGTGTGTTTAAGTGTGCTTGCATGTCTGTGTTTGTGCTCATGCAGGTAGGTGTGTGAAGGTGGCATGGACACAAGGACTGCCTCTGTCTGTGGCCAGAAGTCACTTGTGGATTTTGAATCCTGGAGGAAGAATGAGGATGTAATTGGATTTCAAAGATGCTTGCAGTGAGAAGAGTGTTAGCACCCGGGAACAGAGGAGAAGGGGGTGGGGTGCGGTAGGATCTGATCTTTGGGGCTAAGCCTGGGGATAAAGGTCTCAGCTGTGACTCCCCTTCTCTGGGGAGAGGAGGGAGTGTAGAAGAAGATGATGTGGTCAAAGGCCTGTCGTGGCTGAGCCCAGGAATTTTGGAGCTGATAGACTTGAGTTCAAATCCTGTTATGGGACCATGGACCCAGAAGTGATTTCACTTCTCCAAGCCTTAGTTTCCCCACCTGTAGAATGGAGATGATGATAGGGCCCACCCCATGGGGTTAATTGGAGTTTAACAGAGAGGATACACGTTATGCCCTTAGCATGGAGTGGGCACATTGTAAATTATTACTACTGAGGTTATTATTAGGCAGCCCAGAAGGAGGAATGGTGGGAGAGGCCTCAGGAGTCCTGGTGTTTTGTAAACTGTAAAGGATTGCTCTGGGGAGAGAGTTGTTAGGCCAGGGTTAGTTGAGGCTGTCACAAAGAGCATCATTATGGCCTGGCATCAGGGGCCTCTGTTGTAGGGTACCGGGAGTGAGGCAGAGATCTGGGCTCTCATCATTCCTTCCAGTTCCCCTCCTGGTTTCCCCTTACTTCCTCCAGAACTTCCTACTCTGTGAACCTGTCTGGTGAGCAGACCTCTGGGGCTTTCCTCTCCACCCCTGGTGGTCCCAGGTTGAGCATAGCCTTGGGGACTGGAAAGGGCCTCCCAGCTCCTGCTGCCCCTCCTCCAGCTTGGGTGTCTGAGCAGGTTCCCCCCACACACACTCTCCACGGCTACCCTGCCTTCTGTGAGTCATCCCTTCTACACTGTTATTGCTCCAGGACCATGAAATGTCATGCAGTTTCTTACCTGTGGGAGACATACTGATCAAATGGGGGTGGAAGCAAGGAGGCAGCCTCCCCAAAGGAAGACTTGTGATATCTCAGGGAAGGAACAGAAGACCCTTTCCTGCTTCTTGTTGCAAGATGGTTGGGAGGCAGGTAAAAGTAGGACTTGGGAGTTAGACCATTTAGGTTCAAGGCCCTAGACCTCTGCCACCTTAGGCAAGTTATGGTGTTCAGCCTCTCTAAGCCTCAGTTTGTTCATCTGTCAAATGGGAAGAGGAGAGTGATGAAGACATACATGGATTAAGAGAGACTGTATGTGTAAGGCCTGAGCTCAGGGTCTGGCTCATAGGACAAGCTCATTAAAATATTCATTAACTCCATGAATGAATGAACACGTGGCAAGGGCCAAAGGAGGTGGTAGGGTACATGTGGCTGTCTGCATGAGAGCCACCCTCCACCAGCTAGGAGAGTGGGGAGAAGCCTGGAGGCCTTGTATTCTAGGCCTCCACCTGTTGCTCTGTGCTGGTGCTGGAGAGGCAGCTTACAGAGAGGATGAAGTATGAACTGCTCCTTGTGGGCACAACTGACACTTCTATAAGCCACAGAAGAGCCTCAGGCTGGGTCCAGATTCTCTAGAAGTGCCAAGCCTTGGCCAAGAAAAGAATTGCTGGGGGGGGAAGGAGGGTATCAGACTATAGACCTGCAGCTTGGGTGACTCCAGGACCCCATCACAGTGAGAGGTCACAGAAGCCACTCTAGGCTGTGGGGTCATGATCTTGGACTCTGGGCTGCCAGCCAGAGCTGTGGCTCCCCCTTCATGTGCCTCTTGCCCAAGAGGATGCTGGGCCACTTGGGTACCGGGGGCTTCATTATTATCTCAAAAGATAGCACTCTGAACCCTCATCATATGCCAAATCTTGGTCTAGGAGTATTACATATATTTAATCTTAAGAAATTTCCTGAGGTTGGTACCATTATTGGCCCCATTTTATGCATGGGGAAACTGAGGTCCAACGGGTTATATAACTTACCCAAGGTCACACCCTAGAAACCATGATGTCATGACTGGATCTCTGGCAGAGCTGGCTCTGACTGTGCTGCTGACCAGGACCATGATTTCCAATCCTCCTGGAAGGTGAGGCCACTCCTGGCTCTAGGTAAATCCAAGTTTGGGAGCAGGAAGTCTCCTGCAGGCCCATGGGAACATCTGCCAAATAGATTGGAGTTTATAAATCACTTTAGAGTGTGTGTGGAGGGGATTTTCAAAGCATACTTAAGGGTAGGGGACATGTCAGAAATGCAAAATCTCCCTCCTTGTAACAGAAAGGGAAACTTCACAGAGAGTCACAGGGGAAGGGGGAGGGGCGACAAGCCCCTTGCGACAAGCCCTTCAAGTGATTCTGGTACAAGCTAAAGTTTGAGAACCATTGCTTTTGAGTTTGCAAAGCAGATTCTTAGATTATTTCATTTAAACGACATGTTGGTATTAATTAATTGACCCATTTATCAGGTAAGACTCATGAGTCTCCGTCTGGCAGATTTTGCCCATCAGGGAAGCAGAAGCCGGGCCTGGAACCCACAGTTTTGAGTTCTGGAATACGTTTGCATTCTTGGGATCAGGGTGCGGTGCAAGGTGGGTGGGGGTGGAGCTCTGAGGGGCTGTGAAGGGACGCCGGGGGAGGGAAAGGGATTCTACCTTCCTCGTGGGGGAGGGGAGGGCAGTGCTTACGGTTCCCTCCCAGGCGCCCCAAACCCAATCTACCTAAATAAAGCCCAGCCTGGCATTTTGAGCGATCGGTTTATTAATACTGGCGGGGCGCTGCCGAGGCGGATCGCAATAACAAAGGCGGCCTCTCTCCCGCGCACGGAGGCACCATTATGTAATTGCTCCGCCGAAGAGAGGAGGTCTGGGCGCGCCAGCGGGGCTGGGAGCTGGGGCCAGTGGGGAGGCTGCGCTGGGGGCTTTGGGAGGCTGGGCGGGCTGGGCAGGCTGGGCGGCGGAGGGAGCCAGCACCTGCTTTTGGTCCTCACCCGGCTTCACCCCGCTGCTCTTCTCCTCCCACGCGTGGGGCAGCAGCCACCAAGCTGGTTAACCCCATCGTGACCGAGTGCGGTCCTCAGACTGGGGCAAAGGGGGCTGTTGAGTCCCATCCCCAAGGACCCTAAGGCTGAGCCAAGGCTTCCCTCCCCAACTCACCTCTGCCCTCCTCTCACCTCGTCCTTACCCTGAGTTGGGGGAGAGAGAGAAAAGACCAACAGTGTATATTTCAAAGTCGACGGCAACCTCTGAGATGTGGTTCCATTTTTCAGATGGGGAGCTAAAAAGACCCAGAAAGGGCTGACTTGATGCGCCAAGATTTTTAATCTCCGAATAGGTCAGCTCCAAAGCCCAATCCCCCGGGATCCCACAAGGGTTTTTTATGACCACCGTGGATAGTTTGTGCGCCAATTTCTTCCAAACACTCTGATGCTTCAACCCCCTTGGCCTTTCTTTGCTCAGGCAGGGCCCTCTGCCAGGATTACTCATCTGTCCCCCAGGCAGCCTCACCTCTGAGGAGTCCTTCCCTGCTGCCCCCACTCCCCCTACACTCCAGGAAGCCTTCAAGGCTGTCTGTTCCAGCTCTGGGAGCACCTGGTGACAGCATCTCCTATTAGGCCATGCTCTCTGGGATGGTGGCTCTGTGTCTGGCATTTTCACCCAGCCACCCTGCCCCTCAGCACAGAGCCGGCCACACAGCACTGGAGAATTTGAGGCAAAGGGGTCAATCCTGAGATGGATTTAATACTTGGTGACACTCTTTGGTACCTGACTTTGAAACTCTACCAACCTGCCTCTGACTATACCACCTCCTAACTGTGTGGCCTTGGACAGCTTTTGTAGCCTTCTTGGGCCTCTGTTCCCCCACTGAGCTCACAAAGGGCTACCAGCGGCCCCAGTCTCATGAGACTAGTTAGTGTTTACTGAATGCTTACTATTGCTGGGCACTGTGCCAAGCACCTGTGACGGGTGACTTTCTGGACTCCGTGCACCAGCCCCGTGGACGTAGCTACTGTTATTTTATCTCCATTTTCTAGAGAAGCAGCTCTCCTGAGTCACAGCTGAATCTAAGCCATAGAGCCTGGACTTGAACCATGGTGTCTGTTTCCTGTGTTTCAAAGCCCAGCATACAGTAGGTGCTCAATAATGTCTGTGTCCTCCATTCTAAAGCTGGCAGGACAGGTCTCCTGCCCTTCAATTATCTCCCCCAAGAGTATAAACCCAGGACATTGTGGGAGCCTTTGGTGGGGGTGGGGGTGGGCTTAAGGAGGGGGAGGCAGGAAACCTGGCAGAAGGAAGTGTTCTGGTTTCCGCGTATAAATAAATTATTGTTTTATTTCCTTGTATTACGAGACGGGCACAATGTGCATTTGCCAATCTAGCATGTTGAGCTGTGGCTTCCCTGTGCTTTGCCAATTGCTGATACATGTTTTCAGCCTAAGGCGGTAAACAGAAGCCCACTCGGCCTGGCAGCTCCACAGTCCTAGAGTGAGGAGGGGGTCCCCTGGGTCAGCTGTCCAGCCTCACCAAGGGAGCAGGTGTCACAGGGATAGTGAGGTAGGAAGAGAGGTCCTGTGGGTCACCCCCAGGCTGGGAGAACTTGAGCAAGACTCCTCACCCCGCTGAGCTTCGGTTTACACAGCTGAAAATGGGACTGATACTAATGGCTTGTCTGTTTCATCTGGTGAGGAAAGCGGCTATAAAAGTGCTTTATGCTCAGGAATAATGATTATAATGTTTTCTTTATTATTCAGAGCAATAAAAGTACCCAACTTGATTTTCCTTTCTGTCCCTCTCCAACTTAACTGATACCATCGGCCCTACCCCAAGCCCTTGTCATCTGTTAGGCCTGCCAATACCCTCTTAACTGGTCCCCCGAGCTACTTTCCACCTAGCAGCCCAAGAGAGCTCTTAAGAAGCTAATCAGAGATGTGAAACATGGCTTTCTTGTCACTGCAGCCAACATGGCTCTGTGTGGTCTGGTCCCTGCATGCCCTCTGCTTGAAGCCACAGCAAAACCACCTTCCTGTTTCTTATCATCACTGAACTTGTTTCTACTTTTGGTCCTTTGCATATGCTGTTCCCTTTGCTAGGAATACTGTTCCTCTCAGGCCTTCCTCCCTATGGCTGTTTTCCCTCTCACCTCTGGTCTCATCTAAAAGGTCACTTTGGCAGAGAGGCCTTCCCAGACTACCATATCACAGTAGGCCCTTGTCACTCAACTGCTTCACTCTGGCTTCACAGACCTTACAGTGTGTGTCATTGTCTAAGATTACCTTTAAATTTTTAAATTTACTTCTTTCTTTTATCTGCCTTGTCTAGAGGATCCTGCCCTCCTTGAAGATACTTTGTCTCAGTCATCACTGTATTCTCAGCACCTTACTGGCTATATGTTATATAAACAGAGAGAGAATAATTACTACGAATAAATGACAGTGTAGAACAGGGCCACAGGGTACCATGCCTGCGGCAGATGGAGTGGTGCAGTGCGCAGCCTGTGCAGCAGTACGTGGCAGCCCAAGGGTACAAGCCATTGTAGATCTGTTACTTCATTCTGCAAGATTCCTAAGAGCTTTAATTTGTTCCAACTAAAGCAAATGGAAGAATGAATGTGTACAAACTTACTTTTATATACGTACATAAAATGAGTGATGAGTAGAACCACAGTTTTGCATCAGAGATGCTTATAATCTGGCAGAGAAAGCCATCTGAGTAGATGCTACTCCCAGTTCTCCTCTTGTGCCTCACTCTGTCCTGTGTTGGGACCTTGGCCTTGCCCCAGCTGTTTTCTCTACTGGGATTTCTTCCCCACAGTAACCCAGTCTTCATGTGCCAGCTCATGCTTCTGCTTCTCTTAGCTTAGATACTAAGATACTATTTCCTCTGGAAACTTTTCCTGATTCCTCCACTTGTATAGCCCCATCCCCATACACTAGTTCATCCCTGGGCCTCCAAAGCCTCCCCCAAAGCTGACTCCAGCAGCTCCCTCCAGGCCCTGGGGTGAATGTGACAGCTCAGTTTTAAGTGCCCAGGACTGGCTGTAGGCTAATCTGGGGCAGGACTACATCTATTCTTTGCTATGTCTTTGTGCCTAGTGCAGTGCTGAGCACGTGGTAGGTGTCTGAACAGTGTGGGAAGAGGGAAGGTGGAGGGGAGGTTGTGTGGAGATTATGAGAGGGGGATGGTCCAGGTGCCCCCTCCCTCCGCATACACAGTTTCTCTGCCCCAGCATTATCCAAGAAGCTGATTAGAACTAGGGTGCAGCTAACCTCTCGAATAGCCCCTCTACCTGCTGTCACCTCCCTGCCCCCATTCCCACATTCTCCACCCTTTCCAGGAGTCCAAGGTGACTCTGCAGATGGTAAGAAATCCCACAGCCACCGTGGCCTCTCTCCTCTATCTGGCCCTCCCCCGCTTCATCTTTTTCTTTCTCTTCCTTCTGCTTTGCTTCACAAGCAATTCTCCCCTCCCTAGCCTGGTGAATACAAACTGAAAAGGAAAAAAAAAAAAAGGCCCACACAGCAGCGTCAACAGTGAAAAATAACCAATTTAAGGAGTAATCACTGCTGTAATGATTGTCTAAGCCCTGAGTCACTGCACAAATGCGGGCTGAGGCTCCAGGACTCCCAGGCTCCCTGAGCTGGGTTGCATGAGTTGTTTAATACCCAGGACCTCGGCGTCTCCATCTGTGAAATGGAAGGAATATCAGCCCCAAGGAACTGACCAAATATTGCCTTAATCTCATGATTTTTCCCTGAAGCTGGAAATCAGCTGTTAAAGTGGTCCACATGGCAGGTGTGGGAATCAGCAGGTGACACATTCTTCCTACCCAGGGTCCAGGGGAGGAAAGCAGTGCCAGATAGACCCTCTCACTGCTTAGAGGGTATTGATGAAGGGTTCCTGGTGATCCTGGTGTTTAATTAGGCTGGAAAGGCTGAATAGGAGCTATGGAAAGTGAGGGAGTGATAAGAAGTCAGCTCTGGATGACTAGAGATGGCATCTGGTTCAATGTTCTTATTTTACAGATGGGGAAACTGAGGTTTCAAAAGCCTTGGAAATTGCTCTAAGTTATCAGTCCATTAGGGGCAGAACCTAAATTAGAATGGAGGTGCCTCGACCAACCCCTGCTCCAGGGCTCTTTCTTATGATGTCACACTAGCTCATAGGGACAGTAGTGCAGTGTGTTGAATGCTTACTGGGACCCCAGCTCTCTGCTGAATGCTTTATGTGTATATGAGCTATTTCCTCTCATTCTTGGGCTATCCCCCAGGAGTAGGATTAGAGTATAGGCCCTATTTTACCATAGTACGGTAAAGAGAGGTTAAATGGCTTAGTCGAGGACACACGGCAGGTCTTTCTTAGCCCCCGCAGCCCCTCTGGTTTCTCCGTGATATAGTACCACCTAACACCAAGGATCTTGGTGGGGAGGGCAACTTCTGGGCTGCATTCCCAAGTGGGCTGCCCTTCCCTCCTGTGTCAGTCTTCTTCTCTAAGGCGGGTTAGAGAGGGGCCTCTTCCCTAGAGGGGTGGGGAAGAAGTCGGGGCTTTCCCTGGAAAGAGCCCCTACAGGAAAGGAAGCCAGGTCGTCAAGGAGACAAGAGGCATACATTTAAAATCCCCATCAATAAGAGTCTGTCTTGCCAGGGCACGGCTGAGATGCCAGGCTTGCCTGCTGTGTGCATTCCTGCTCCAGGGGGAGGGTCAAGGCCCTGGGGTGGGAGGGGGAAGCAGTCAGGGACCAACATGCCCTGGCCCAGACCCCACACTGGATAGGCCACTAGGGACAATAAGCTGTCTCCTAGGAAGCCAGTCTATTGCTCTGGGCATCACAGAAGCAGGGCTACCAATAAAATAAGGGGAGATGCATTCGAACAATTTAATGCTCATTTTAACAAACACATTAGAGCACGGCTGACATCATGGGATTTCCTTACAGTTGTTCCTTATGGTTATTGTATTTCCCTATAGTTAGAGGTCAGTGTTAGTTTTATTTAGGATTCATTGGGGAGACCCTCACCTACATCTTTTCAGGGCTTAGGGACTTTCCATGCTGTAGCTGTGCTAGAGAAGGGTGCAGAGGAGTGTTTAATGTTCTCTCTTGGAGACTGATGTCCAAAAGCCATTAACTAAGGAGCCCGAAGTATGGGGTACTAGGCCTAGCTCTGGCAAGAATTTATAGTATCAAATTTACTTAATCAGATGGTGTGCAATTGGGGCCTCAATTTCTTCACCTGCTAAATGGGGATAATTACTCTTGTCCCACCTATGTCACAGATCTTTAACTGCCATTCAGGCTAGAGATGAACAGAAATGGACAGATGGCAGTGCCTGTGAGACCTTCAGGGACTCAACTGTGAAGTTCATTAAAAGTACAAATATATGGGCCCCTCCCCAGACCTCCAAGGTCAGAATCTGTGAGGGCGGGGCTTGGAGATCTACATCTGTGACTCCCCACAACTAGTGATCTTGTGCCCATTGCAGCTAGAGGTAGTCAGTGTGCCAGGAGCCAGAGATGAGGATCTCGGTCATGGCTTATATTCTGGCAGGTGGCTGCTTCCTGTATGGATTCAGGGTACTGGCATCTGAGGGGGTGGCCCTCATGGCTCCATTCTGAATCATCTGGGCTGGGGTTGGCTGGGCAGTGTGAGGTAGGAGGGCAACCCAGGACAGAGAAGCAGAGAGGCAGGGCCAGGATTTGGAATCTGGCACTGACCACTCTCTAAGAGAAGAACAGACCCTACCGCCCCCAGCTTCCGGCTGGGCCTCTAGCCTCCTGAGGCTCCATGGAGGGGTGGCAGGTGGGCCATCTGCTCATGTCTGGGCTGGGGAAGGGGGGCAGACACTGGCCACGGAGCACTGAATGGCCTCTCTGTTGGGATCCAGCCTGAGGAACAGATGGCTTGAGGGCCGCTGGCACTGGCGGGTGAGGGGGTGGACAGAGGCCAGACCTGCCCCCTCCCCCTGTTAAGTCACAAAGTCCTCTCTTCCTGAGAGAGGAGACCCCTACAAACCGCCCTTGGCAACAGCAGCCAGGAAGAGGGCTTAAAAGGGATTAGCAGGTTCCAACATCAAGCAGCCAGGAAAGGCGAGAGAGGGGGTAAACACCTGCGGCCACAGCTGGAGCTGGAGGGAGGATGGGGGGGGCGGTTGAGGAGTTGGGGACATCAGAGCCACATCAGACCATGGGGAACTAAGGTTTCATTCATTCCAAACCTCTCCCACCAGTTTTGCTCATAGAAAAATCAAGGCCCAGGAAGGGGCAGAGTCCTCACTCCTCATTGTCCAGAAGGTCAGCAGCAGAGCTGCTGGGACTCAGCAGTCCTGATGCCTTGTTGGGGACTCTTCCTGCCAGATGTCCTGCTTCCCTCCACCTCTCCTCCATCCTCTCCTGCCTGCCTCTCCAGAGACCCCCAACTCTCCACCTCTGTATAACAGCCCATGTTCTTCCTCCTGCCTGAAATGCTCTCCTAACTCCTCAGCTCCTGCAAATCCTTCAAAACCCAAATCAAGTTCCCACCTCCTCCTGGAAGCCTTCCAGCCCATCCTTAGCACCCAAACCAGAATGTGAGGCCCATGCACTGTCCACTTTGGATTGTTGAGGCTGATCCCGTCATTGTAACAAAGGAACTGAGACCCAAAGAGGGAGGACTTCTAGAAAGTCTACCATCTCCTCCCCCGGCTGTTCTCCTGGGCTTCATTTTTCTTTAAAATAATATTAAAAAGAGCTTCAGCTGGGCGCAGTGGCTCATGCCTATAATCCTAGTACTCTGAGAGGCCAAGGCAGGTGGATTGCTTGAGCTCACAAGTTCGAAACCATCCTGAGCAAAAAGTGAGACCCTGTTTCTACTAAAAATAGAAAAAATTGAGGCAAGACCAAACATGGTGGCTCACTCCTGTAATCCTGAAAGGCTGAGGTGGGTGGATTGCCTGAGCTCACAGGTTCGAGACCAGCCGGAGCCAGAATGAGAGCACCTCTCTTAAAAAAAAAAAAAAAAAGTAGCCAGGTGTTGTAGCAGGCACCTGTAATCCCAGCTACACAGGAAGCTGAGGCAAGAGAATTGCTTGAGTCCAAGAGTTGGAGGTTGCTGTGATCTATCACTCCACAGCACCTACTGAGGGTGACAAAGTGAGACTCTGTCTCTGGGGAAAAAAAAGAGGAAAGAAAAAACCTGAAGCAAGAAGATCACTTCAGCCCGAGTTGGAGGTTGCTGTGAGCTATGACATCATAGCACTCTAACCACGGTGACAGCTTGAGATTGTCTCAAAAAAAAAAAAAAAAAGAAAAGAAAAGAAAAGAAAGAAAGAAAAGAAAAAAAAAAGCTGCACTTCAAAGAAGAGGTTAAGGAATCTGGTAAAATCAGAGCCCCTTTGGGTTTCTTTCTTGAAAGGAGATCCTTTCTCCTGCTGTCTCCGAGGGTTTCCCAGAGGATTGGATTTCCTTTACTTTCAGTGGCAGGTGCTGAGCAGGGGAGGCTGGTGGCAGCTGGGGAGCAGCCACACCCACAGGAGCCAGCTGACACCAGCTCCCCTGCTTTGCAGGTAATCTTAGGGTGATCCATCTCTGCAGAGTGCCTCACAGCTGCTGGCTAAAGGAAGGGCCCAGAAAGGAGGGTGTTGAGAGTAAAGGAGGAGGGAAGGGGCACCCCTCCTGCAGGAGACAAGCAGGTATGAATCGTTGACCCAGGGTTTTCTGGCCCTGTCACTTGGAACAAGTGCATGAGCCTCATCTGTGCCTCCCTGGCCAGGCTGTGGGAAGGTCCCAGGAGAGTTCAGAAGGGTCTTTCAGGCCCAAGTTCTGGTACCCAGAGATAGAGAAGTCAGATCTTAGCCCCTGCCCCTCTGAGAGGCCCAGGCCAGGGACAGCATCCACTGTCCCCAACAAGCACACGTGACCCAGGATGCCTCAGTCCACTTAGCCAAGGGTGGCCTCCACTCACCTCTTCACCTGAGTTCCTGGCATTGCTCAGGGCCTGACCTTGCTGTGTGTGCATCTCTAGGTAGGAGCCCTGCTCTCTCTGACACTCCAAGTTCTCAGCCCTCCAAGAAGGGGAGCAGACATCTTGCTCATCATAGCATGCTTGGAGAAATAAATATTAGAAATGATAGAAATAATTAGAAATAATAAAAATTTCTAACCACTGATAACCACTCCGGGCCTTCTCTGAGCACCATGGTCCTGGACCTCTGGCTCCATTGGCAAGGTCAGAGGCCAAGAGGGGTGGGAGGCTAGTTGCCCCATACCCTGTAGCTTCTAGCTGTAACCAAGAGACAAACCTAGTCTAAGAGGACATTTGCAGGTCCTCTGAGACCTGATTGATTCATTTCTTCATTCATTCATTTACTGGGTCCCTATAATATCCCAGGGATTGTGCTGAGCTCTAGGCAGAGCAATGCAAACAGCAGATGCGGGTCCTCTTGACGAACCCCAAGTTCATTGCCTAGTGGAGAAACACCAAGCAGGAGCCGTGAGAAGATCTGCACAGGGACGAAATGCAATGGGTGCTGTGTGTGGAGGAAACCTTGAGCCAGAGAATAAAGGGAGGGGAGAATATTCTTTAGACAGGGTGACACTGATCAGGGGCCTGAAGGATGAGAGGGGACTTGCCATGTGTCCTATGGAGGGACACACGCCTAAGCCACATGCTCCAGGAGGTCCACGTGGCTGATGCAGAGGGGGAGGCCAGGGGTGCAGCTGGAGGAGCAGCAAGTCCCAGACCTGGTAAGAAGTTTAACTTTCCTCTAAAGTCCACGGGAAGGCATGGGAAGCAGGTGAGGGGCAGTGGTTTGATCCAATCTAGATTTTCCACATTTCCAAAGCTCATGCTGGCTACCGTTTGTAACATGGATTGGCTGGGAAGGGTGGGGGATGGTGAGGAGCTTTGGAGGCACAGAGGTCTCCAAAGACGGGACAAGCGTCTCAGGAGGCAAGTAAGGTGATTTTCCAAGGGGGAAGGAATACGCAAAATATTAATTTCATTTCACTGGAAAAAGCAAGAAGAGAAGAAGAGTGGTTCAGCTTTACCAGTATTTATAAGTTGACACTGATGCCCATATTTGGTCTTTTAGTGACATGTTCCTGGAGGGGAGAGTGGGAACAGGACCACACAGAGAGGAGGGCCACCCCGCCCTCATGTTGCTGTCAGCGTTTTGAAGATGTGTTCTATTCATATGAGACCAGTTAGGCAGATTTATAGGTTACAATACCCTCCCACTGATTTCCCACCAAGTGGACAAATGACTGAAAGCAGAAAAGGGAGAAACCAAGAGAAAAACGAAAAACACTGGTCCTAATGCAAGCGTGGAGAATGAAGAACATGGCGTGGTGTGGACGCTTTCACGCCTGCTGGTGCCCGCTCTGGACAACCACAGAGGATGTGAAAACAATGATGATGCCCTGGATCTCACAAGAAAGTGGCCCCCAGAATTGTACTACGAATGATAAGACAATGTGAAATAAAAATTTCCAATCACTATTATTACTCATAAACCTAACCATCAGTATATGTTTTCTGCTTTCAGAGTATAGTTAATGATGGCATAAAACCACTCAAGATGGGTAAACATTTAAAAATGACATTTTATCTTTATTTTATTTTTAATTTCTATTTTTGTGCATGTTTGATAGCATTCATAATATGTTAGTCTAGTAATGCGTGGTTGTGAAGTAATGCACAATTATTATTTGTAAATTAATGATCACACCGAGCATGTATGATTGATGTTCTTTGCTGTTTTAACTAGGTCCAGCCTAGAACTTGAGGAGCCTAGGACTGGGCTGGTGTGAGCAGTACTGGCTTCCTGCAGGAGGTGACTGTCCAGGTGGTGCCGCTGCCCCTGGGCCAGGCATTCCCCAGCATCTACATAGACTAGCTCACACCATGAAATGCTTCCCCCAGCCCAGACTTTCATCTGGGGAGGTTTTCCTTTCCCTCCCCAAATGGAACAGAAGTTCATTCCCTTAAAGGGTAAACGGCAGATCTTGGCGAGGCTTTCGGATTATTTATTTGCTGGCCAATAATAGAATAGAACAGACATCCTGGCTGCAGAAGGCCTTTCTGGTACCCACGCAGGGGGCTGGAGCCCTGGAGGCCTGGAGCTTGCCCTCTGGTAGGTTCACCTGCCAGCTCCATCTACACAAAGGCTCATTAGTCCAGCCTGTCTTTATTGGGCATGTCGTTCTGAATATTTCTCTTTACGGCATCCTGGAGAGGTGCTGACAATGCCAGCCGTGTGTCCCTAGGGCTTGCCGTGTGACAGGCTGTAGGCCCTGCACTTGACACACGAGATCACCAGTTCCCTCCATACGGCCGGCATCAGGCTGCAGCCCCTCTGGGGAAGGTCTTTTCCATTGCTTCAGGGACTTCCAGATCCTCTGCAGGTATAGACAGCATGGCTGCCATGGCCCTGCCCTTGCAATACACCCAGGGGCCAGTAAGCCCCTGGGAGGAAGTGTCCGGCTGCCTGCAGCTAGCTTACACTGGGCTCGAGGCACCATATGGCTCAAAGTCCTCCAGCTGAAAGATCTGGGCACAGGCTCCTTCCATTCAGATCCTTCCACCTCTCTTTTTCCCAAACAGGTCTTCCCAACTCCAGAGGTCCTCAGATGCCCCCAGACATCCCCGGCTGCCTGCCTCCCTTCTCCCCATAGATTCCTGTCTGTCTTTTCTATCACCATGATCCAGCCAGAAAACTCCCCAGAGCATGTTCCAACTCCTGTTCCCAGGCAGCAGCCTCTATGCGGTTGGCATTGGTACACATTTATTAATAAAATGAGCAAAATAACCAAATGCTTTGGCAGCTCCTGAAGTTTGCCAGAGGCTCTCTGCATGTCCAGTGGCACCAGGGCTGAAGATGGGCCCCGGGGAGGAGGGCCCTTTGGGGGAGACAATAGGAGCACGAGTCCCTGACCAGTGGGAAGGCCTTCCAGAATCCACAAGGGCTGATGGGTGCCCTGATGACTTGGCTCAGGTGGCTTTTGGGAAAGGAACCCAATGGCATGGGCAGGGTGGCCTGCAAATGGCTGTTTGGGTGATCTTGCTCAGGAGAACCCCTCCCAACCCTTCTCAGAGAGAGAGCACCAGGGAGTGGCAGGGGGTGGGTCAAGACAGGCCCACCAGGGGAGCGCTCTTTGTACCAAATAATGTCGGTTGGGCTTGGTGTCCTCCTGCAACCTTCAGGTCCCAACCTGCTCCTTACTGGCAGCGAGGCCTTTGCCAGATGCCCTAACGTGGCAGGACTCCCACTCCCACACCAGCTGGAATGCTGCGTGTGCTGCCAGCATAGCATCCTGGCCTGTCCGAGAGTCACTTGTGGAATCATCCTCTGCAGGAACCTGAGTTTTCTCACATTCTCTGCATGCATTTGTGTGTGATTACATGAGAATGGGAAACGAGAATTTCCATTTTCTCATTCTAAAAAGTCAGTGTGAGGCAAGAAAGAAAACAATTATTCCTATCTTTCAGGGTTGTGGTGAGGATTAAATTGGTGAATGTCTATGAAACCAAAGTCTGGCTAGCATTCACTAAGACTGCTAATGTGTTAACTCACTTAACCCTCATCACAGCCCTGTGGAGTAGACACCATCACCGAGCCCATTCCACAGAGGAGGAGACTGAGGCTCAGAGATGTTAACTAATGTGCCTGAGCTTACACAGAGAGTGGTGGCTGGGATCCATGCAAATTGCTCGGCACAATGCCTGGGACAAAATAAGCGCTCATTAATTTGCAGTTTGTTTTTTTAAAAAAATGTAGAAGAGCAGTCAGGTTTGGGGCTTAGCCTTCGGCAGAAGAGTGTTGTCCTTACCCCGTATCTCCGAACATTCTGCCCTACTTCTCATCAACCTCCCCTAAAGGCTCTCCTTACAGAAGTGCCCAGATCTGTAGTCGGAATTGGCTGTCTCTGTTTCTCAACTGCGTCTCCAGGCCTGGAGGAGAATCCTGGAAGCTGAGTCCGGCAGGATCCCTCCAGCACCAGGTGGGAGAGGAAAAACGCGGCATGCTTCCTCAGCTCACGCCTGTGCGTTCAAGTTCACAAGTAGTGCTTTTCTTAGACTGGCTCGTCATTTATGCTAGAATTGTAAATTTGACAGGCGGGAGCATTGCAGGGGGAAGGATTGAACATGTGTGAAGCCAGGCGCTAGGATAGGACTTGGGCACGTTATCTCGTTTTATCTTCCCAAGAACCCTGTTCAGGAAGTCATGTTACTACTCCCCATTTTGGAGCTGAGAAAACGGAGGCTCAGAGGTTAATTGACTTGTGATGGTAATTAAAAATAGTTAGCACGGAACGTTTACTCACGGCAATCATAAAGTGCATCAACTGACTCCTTTAATCTCCACAAGGTTCCTGGGAGGCACCATCACTGTCCTCGCAGAGAAGACAAGTGACTTGCCCAAGATCACCTAGGAAACAACAAAGGCAGAATTCAAATCCATGTGGCTCCTAAGCACTTCCTTCCACCTCTAAATGTCAGTGTTTTAGCATTACATGGTTTATTTTAGACTCTGGAAACCTGGCTCTAGGTGTGATCCAAACCCCCTCCTCCTGGGATCCCTGGATTTACAGTAAGGAGTATTGAGTTTGAGCCTCAGATTGCTGGGTTACCTGGGGCAACATGCTTCACCTCTCCGTGCTTTGGTTTCTTCATCTGGAAAGGAGGAACAATGACTCTTGTTAACATTACTGGCTCATAAGGATCAACCCGTGGAAAAACCACATGTACACACATAAGCAGGACCTGGGGGAGGACGTGGTCTTGTTCAGCTGCAGTTTAAACCACTTTCCTTCCACTCTGGGTCACCTTTACTTGCTATTTCAGGCCAATTCAACAATGCTCAGAGAAGCCACATTGCTCCGCAGTGTGTCGGATTCCAGGGGTGCAGCAGGAAATGAGGTCTACTGGAATCTGGTATCTGTCCCACACTGAAGCCAGCCTGTGCTACTACCCAGCTGTCTCCTTATAGACAGAGCCAAAACCTCGGTGGTAGGTACTTTGGGGGAAAGTCTGTACTCCTTTATCTAGCCAAAGACCCCTCTATCTGTAGTGACTTTCCAGGAGATCGGGCAGGATTGTTCTGCCCTTACCATGAGTGATTGGACTCGTGACCCAATCCGGGCCAATCGTTTCTCGTTCCTAAACATTTGGATTTGGGAAGGAAAGGAGAGGGAGGGTCACAGCTGGTGGATCTCTCATGGGTTAGAGCCAGAGTTTACACAGTTGCTCATGGCAGCCATGGTTTCTGGGGAGTGAAAGGTGCTGCGTGGCACAGAGAGAAAGGAATAAAGCCACCTGGCAGAGGGGAGCCATGGCAGAAATGGTCATAACCACCTCCTTGTCCCACCCAGCTCAGGTCCGCCTAGACCGGGCCCTTCTTGCCAGCCCACAGTGAGAAATCTGGAAAGATGCCTCTAGGGCCTTATAAACAAGCCCCTCCTTTCTGCTAAAACTCCCGAGTCCAACTTGTGCATCCCTGGCTCCATTCAGTCCAGAAAATTGCCCAGTGAGAAAGCCTCTGTCCTCCAGGGCCTCTTTAGAAAGGCTAGGAGTGAAGAACGCTGAGAACTGGGGCTGTTGCTCTCCCCAGTTTTTGGAGCAGAGTTGGGCTCTGTGACCTGGGGACCTGCGTCTGTCTGCATGTTAGCAGCTACAGTGGTGCTTGCTTTGATCTGTGCTATCTTGAACCATTTCTGAAAACTCCATCCCAAGAGGAAGCCCTCACTATAGGTGCTTAATGATAACCCAACCATGGCTCACATTTACTCAGCAAAGTGTACAAATTGCCTCGTTTCCCCTCTGGGAAGGTTTCCTGGACCTTCCCACCAGGCAAAATTAGTCTTTCTGTCTTCTGCATCTGAGTGCCCTTCTGCTAGGGCTGTCACACTCTTTCAGGGTAAGCAGGCTGCAGAGAGGCAGACAAGATAAGGCCTGGTTCAGATCTCAGCCCTCCCACCTGCGGGGGGTGAAATCTCTCCCTTAGTAGGATTCCTTTAAGGACCATATGATACTGTGTATCTGAGAGCTCAGCACAGAGCCTGGCACTTAGTGAAATCTCAAAAGCAGCTTTATTGCTGGTAGGACGGTTTGTTTATAGGCATCCGTTTCCCGCTGCACGCAGAGTGCTTTCGAAACAGAGTCCTGTTTTCCGGTTGCCATCTCGTTTCTAGCGCACTGCTTAGCACATAGCAAATACCTGTTCAGCGATGCTGCATTTTTGGATCCACAAGCTTCCCAAAGCACCCCAACAACCCGTGAGAGTGATACGGTAGCATTCTTCCTGGGCCCTGCATGGGACAAGTCCCTGGATCTGGCTGAGCCCAAGCCCAAGGCTTCTACCCACTTGCCCAGATTTTATTACTGCTCAAGACTCATCAATCCCATGCTCATTGCACATGAGACAAGCTATGGGGCGTGTATTCTGCTTATAAAATGCCTGCCCGTGGCAGGGGGTTCTCCAGAGAGCTCTGAAGTCAAGCAGGGGATGGGGTCGGGATGGGAGGATGTGGTGGCCTAAGAAGTCCAGCCTTGGCTCCCTCCCTCAACTGGCCAGTCCGTACTTGGCTGAGTTGTGGGGTTTCGGTGCTCAAGGTTTCAGAGGAATGGGTCCCCAAGATTATCAAATCATTCATCCAAGTATCCTCATCTCAGGTCTCATGGTCCTACCCTTATTCCTGCAGCGTTCTGAACTTGGCTGAGATCTGTCCAGGCAATGCCCTCCACCTCCTTCGCAGCCCTGCCAGCCCCTGGGTCCCTCCCAAGCCTGGTTTTCTGTCCAAGTATGCTTTGGCTATACAGAAGGAAAGAATCTGTTTCAACAGCACTGTGAGGATTCTGGTCTTTTCTGCATGCCCTGAGTTGACAGCTGATCAACCCGCATGCCTGCTGTTTTCTTTCCTCAAGGCTTCCCAAGCAGTTATGGCCACCAGCCAGTCCCACAATCCTTAGAACTGATATTGCCTGGATAGCTCAAATGTTAGTGCATTCACGTGACTCCACACTCCCAGCCCACCTGTATCTCCACTCCTAGCCTACTGCAGGTGACAATTTCTATCACTTTGATGCTTGGTGTGGCAGGAGTTGTCCCCATCCCACATCACAGTATAGGGCAGGGGGGTCCTCATTACATCTCGCCAAGCGATCTGGTTCCTGAATGCCAGCCTTTAGTATTCCCAGGGCTGCTCTGGTGTCAACTCACTTAGCCTAGGATCCCCTCAAAGCATAACCCAATGCAAAGATTTGTGTGCAGGAGTTTATTTTGGAGGTGATCCCAGGGAGCAGAAATGAGGTCCCAGCATGAGAGGTAAAAATAGAAGGCAGAAAAGCCAACATAAGGGTGCGCTTTCAGCTCAGCGCTGCGGGTGCCTGGGGCTCCGTGCTGTGAGGACCTTCCATATAGAACAGACAAGGACCCTCAGGCTCATCGCACAGATCAGTGGCCAGCAGTGCATTCACCCATCAGCACCTCTGCCCCATGGGTTGAGGCTGGCTTGGTGGAATGGACTTCTCTCCCCAAGCCTCCAGCCTAGGATGCTCCTGCCAGCAGTCTGTCAGGGGCCCTGCGGAAGCCCCAGGGCAGAAAGCAAAACCTGCCTTGTGCTGCCAGGAAGCAAGGGGCTGCCGGCGCAAAGCAAGAGAGTGGAAGCGCCTGAAACCGCCTGCCACGGCGTGGCTGGAAATAGAGGTGCGGCCCAGCACGCGGCAGGCGGCGTGCAGCAGAATCTGGTGCACTTCTCTGGTAGTGATGGAACAGGCTCTGGAGCCAGGCTGTCTTGGTCCCACTCCTTCTGCCGTGCTTCCTTTCGCTCCAGGGAACGCTAAGAGGAAAGTGCTTTATTGGGTTGCTGTGAACAAAAGAGAAAATCCACGTCGTCGGGGGCTTATAATAGTGCCTGGCACCTAGTAAACGCTCCACGAGGAGACACGTCTATCGTCTCCATTTTATAGTTGAGGAAATTTATTAAAAATATATGCACTGTAGAACCTCCATAGTTGCCACCTCCCTACCATAACCTCCTCCTAATTTGGCCTCCTTTTCATAGACCCGACAGGCACCACATACATGTATCAATACAGTAGCCCGAGTTCCTATGTTGGTCACCTTTATATGTTGACCAGTTTGTTACAGTCTCATGGGTGGTCAGCTTAAGGGGTTCTACACACACACACACACACACACACACACACACACACACTTTTTTTTTTAAGAGATGAGGAGAGAGGGGATAAAGGGAGGGAGAGATTTCATGTATACCTTGTTTAAACCTCCAGAGAAGCTGCAGTTTGCAACTCAGAAAAGCCTGGTCCTCCCAGGCAGGGGCCCCCACACTCTCAGCGTGTCTATGCCTGCTTCCTCTGTCACACGAGGGGCCTAAGGAGGGGAAGCAGACGCTCTTTCTTCCCCCAGCATGCTTTCATGCTTCATTTGCTCCAGCTAAAGGGTCCCTGGGGTCCTCATGACATCACAGCTGGTTGCTATGGAGACCAGGTTGCTGTGAATGTCAGTCTGGACCCATTAGAACCCCAGCAGAGCCCAGGGAGAAAAAAAAATAAGACACCCCATGAGGTCTGATAAATACCTCACCCTACACCTCCAAGGCTGACACACGCAATGGAGCCCACAGGCCCACACATGCACCCTGGCTGCCCCACTCAGCCAAGATCTGACAGCATACGTTTGGGGACACACAACCCCAGCAGCCAGGAACATGGCCATATCCGGTCAGCATCAGTCACTCCCCAGGGGAAAGTGCTGCTCAGCGGGCAGTGGTGGCATCCTGAGTGTCCCCATGGCAACGCTGAGGTTGGAACTCACTGTGGTGACCTCACTCTGGGGCTGCTGGACTCAGGCCGGGTCAGGAGTTAGCTGTCCACCCATTGCCAGCTGTCATCGCCACCAAGGGAAAAGAACAACTGTGAAGTCTCTCCAGAAGAAACAAATCTGCTCTATTAGGATAATGGCTCTGAGAGAATCTGTCCCAACACCCTCCACCCTCTGCTTCTGGCCAAGGATTGGTTTTCACAGGGTACAACTGGGGCCATGGGAAGTGGCTTTCCCACATCTAAAGATAGCAGATAACCTTCCTGGAAAGGGTTCCCATCACCCACTAGTAGTGGGTGCCCTGACAGGTTGGTCTGAGATCTGTGTGTGGGGAAAATCTTCTGGGGGATTGGCAAGGTGGGGGAAGCACCCTCTGCCCTTCTCTGGATCCCCGAAGATCCTCCTCCCATGCCTGGCCAAGCCCCCCCTGCTCCCGGGATGGAGCCAGACTCCAGGCAGTGTCCTGCCCACTCACCAGCCCCCGGCCCCCACCCCACCTGCCTGCTGCAGTCCTTGGCCAGAAGCCTCCTGTTCCCCAGCCCCAGGCTCACTGGCCCACCCGTCAGTTTGGGACACTTCTGCAGGAGGAACAGTTGCTTTCTTTCTTCTGCTCGGCCCTCTTAGAAACGGTCACCCTGACCTAGACCCCATAGCTGGGCCCTTCGTCCTGGGGAAGGGCAGTCACAGGAGGGCGGAGAGAAACCACAAAGCCATCCTAGATGCAAAGCCATTGCCATTCCTTTCTAGGGAGTGGCCTTGGGCAAGTCTCAGAGAACTTGAGAGGATCAGATGGCCCTATAAGTGTTCACCTCCTCCCCCCTCCCCACATCTGGAACCCCAGATGCCACCTCCTGCCCCAGAGGCCCTGCTGTTCACGCACCTGCTGCTTCAGCCAGGTCCCACGTGGCTGGTGGCATTTCTGCACCTTACTCTTTCTGCCTCAGTGGACATGTCTGGCTAATGTCAGTTCCAGCCCTTTCTGGGCAGAGAACCACCAAGAGCCTATGCCCTGCCCTGGTTAGGGTCTGTGGTGGACACTTCACACACGTTATTCTAATAAATCCCACCACAAGCCTACCCAGGAGGCATTGCTAGGGCTGAAAACATTCAGACAAGTAAAATGACCTGCCTGAGGTCACGTGGCGACTACAGCTACCATTTATCAAGCATTTCCTCTTTGTTGAATTTTATACTAAAATGCTTTCTACACATCATCTCACTATAGAGTAGGAAGTTAAGAGCATGCACTCTGGAGCCAGCCCACCTGGGTTAGAATCCTGCCTCATCCTCTTACCAGCTGTGTGACCTTGGGCAAGTTATTTAACCGCTCTGTGCCCTCAAGTTCTTATCTGTAAAATAAGATCGTAACAGTGCTTTTCTCATAGGGTGGTCATGCAGATTCAATTAGGAATAAAAGTGCTTACAATAGTGCCTAGCACAAAGTAAGTGCTATATAAATAGTGTTCTCTAAAAATGAAAGGAAAAAAAAAACCGAAGATGCAGGAGGGGCTGTGAAAGAAACCTCACAATAGCTCTCAGGCTAGAATATTACTGTTAGCTGCATCTTACAGAGTAAACAGGCACAGAGAGGTGAATTAATATACCTGAGGTCACACAGCTGTGAGTGGCAGGGCTCAGATTGAAACCCAGGAATTCTCATACCAGAAGTTATTCTGGTCCCACTCTGCCAGTCCACCGTGCAGGAGAGGACAGCAGGGATCCTGCCAGAGAGTTGGAGGGAGTAAGCTGCATTGCAAACTCAGGCCGGGAAGGTGCTCTGCCCCAGCTCTGGAGCTCAGAGCTGACTCCCGACTCCTTTCCTCACCGACTCCCTGTCTCAGCATTACCTCTTTGTTTTTTTTCTTTTTTCTTTTCTTGAGAAAGGGTCTTGCTTCTTGCCACAGCACAGTGGCATCATCACTTACAACTGTAAATTCCTGGGCTCCAAGAATCCTCCTGCTTCAGCCTCCCAAGTTGCTGGGACTATAGGAGCCTGCCACAGTGCCTGGCTAGTTTTTCTATTTTTAGTAGAGAAAGGGTCTTGATTTTTCTCAGGCTGGTCTCGAACTCCTGAGCTCAAGTGATCTTCCTGCCTCAGCCTCCAGTGGGCTAGAATTACGGGTGTGAGCCACTGCACCTGGCCTCCAGCAGGTGGATCTTAGGCCAATCACTTCCTCTCTCTGAACTTCAGTCTCCTCATCTATAAAAAGAAGATGATAATAGTACCTCACCTCTGACTGCTGTTTTGGGAGGGCCCAGTGACACTTTCTGTGTGCCAGGCGAATGTAACTATTCCATAAATAAACTATTATTTCCAAATCTGTGACTTTGGGCAAGTAAACCTGACCTTGCTGGGCCTTGTGTCGTGAGGTCATTCTGGGGCATGAGTGAGTTGCTGTATGTGAAGTTCCTAGCACAGTTTCAGTGCAGGGTAGTTATGCAGGATCTCATGTCCTCTGCTCCCTCTGCTCAATATCAGTGGACCACAGCAGACCCTGGTCAGTAGAGAATAACCAGAAGAATGCCTGGATGGGCACTTGGTATGTCTTCCAAGTCACCTTAAGGTGGAGAATCAGCGGCTTGCAAATGTCTTTGCTGCTTCCAAGGGTCCCTAGGAACAGGCCTCGAAAAATAACCACAGCGCACAGGGCAGCATAAAAACGATTGAGTTTTCACTGTGTTCTTCTTATAAATTTCTTTTGGAAATGACAGCCAGCAGTCTGTTCAGCTGGGGAAAACTAAGGGAAAGAGTTTCAGTCTGAGCCATAGGGGACGGTGATGACCACAGTGGCTTCCTAAGGCCAGGATGGTGGTGGCAGCAAGAGAAAGCAGCTGAGTGAGACCCACGGGAGAGATGAGAATGCACAAGACGTGGCCGAGTCCTCCCACAACCCACTTCCCCGTTTTCCTCACCTCTGGATCTCCCGGACACACGAGGGCACATACTCACCCCTTTACACACTTCTGCCTGAGGATTGCTGCATGCCTCTGTCCCTGGTGCACCTCCATCACCACCAGCATCACACCACACTGAAAGGCTTTGCAAACGTTCCTTCCAATGCTCCCCTGACAGCAAAGGAGAGTGAAGTCCTCCCCGTGGTGGGTGAGGGCAGTCCGAGCACCAGCAGCAGAGAACAATCTCGGAGTGCGGAGTGTGCCCAGCTTCCCAGCCGTTATCCCCTTTCATTTCTTGAGCAGAAAGTGCCTTTGAAGCCTTGTGTTGTGGCTAAAAAATTCATGATCATTTTAGCTCTTGATAAAGACAAGCTTCTTTTAATTTGAAACTAGATGGGGAAAATCGTGGCCATCAGAATTCCCTTCAGGGACAATGCTCTGTCGCTTGGTTGGAGAAAGGAGGGTGATGGTGATGGGGGTGGCAGTCAGGGTGGCAGTGGGGGACATCCCAAGGGGATATTTAAATGACAAAAGGTGATATTAAGTTGCTCTACATCATAAATGGGCACGTGGAGTGTGAGTGGGGTGGGAGGAGTGTGTGTGTGTGTGTGTGTGTGTGTGTGTGTGTGTGTGTGTAGGGGGCACAGGGTCTAGGAGGAGGAGATTGAAGCAAATGAGGCTGGGAGCAGTTTCAAAGAGGAAGAGAGGAACAAAAAGGCCAGGCTTTGCATGTCAGAAGAGAAGTCAGGCAAAATAAAAATGTCAGACTGAAGCCAGAAAAGCGGCCAGCAAGATGGAGTCGGAGAAGCTAAGCCGAAGCAGTACAGCTGACCTAGTCTGCTCTGCCTTCCCACACACCTTCCGTGATGATCCCATTAAGGTTTTACCACGATGGTGAGGATGTTTGTCTCAAAAGACTTCGGGGGAGATGGTCATACATAGACAATAGGTGTTACGACACTGGGAAACGTTCCTCTGATGACATGAAGTTTTCTTTAATGATTCTCTGAGATATTTGGTGAAAGTGAAACTGGCCTTGCTGTTTAAACGCTTTGCATTGTTAGAATGAAGACGACTTTGATGTTACCTCCTGTCAGATAAAGTAAAACATTTCTAGGTTTCTTTCCTTGCATTTCATTATAAAAATTATCAGAATTGGAACTGAGGCAGAACAGAAGTGAGAGACTGCTTTCTCTGTTCTCCGGAATTGCTACCCTTCGGAGATAGTAAAGCTAGTTAGACTTAATCCTCATCTCTGCATATTGGCTGGACGGTGACAGGTGGCCAGCCCCTCTTCGTCTGGTAACAAGAGGGGGCTTGTTCAGGGGAAAGGAGATAGGCCATTAGTCTTAGTAGTGGCCTTGGAAATCTGCAGCCAAACTTGGTGTACGTGCCTGGGGCTTTGGGCACACCTGGATGGTGCCTTGGACCTCTGTGGGTACTGGAGCCTTGTCATCTCTCTTTTCTAATAGACTATGACATTGCCAGTGTGGGCAATGTGTGGCTTGGTTCCTGAGACAAAGGCCTAGACCAGAGCCAGGACTTGCCGGTTTTGTTTGAACTGGCCTGAACTGCCAGAGCTTGGCTGAGCTCCAAGAGGTGGTTTTGGAGGTTCTGACTCTTTGCTTGTTTTCTAGGTTGGTTTTATTTGACAAGGGAGGCAGTTGGAGTTCAGATCCAAACTCTTGCCTGCATCGTTTCAGTTTTGCCTGGAAAATGAGATGGCCCTATCTCTCTTGGGTTGGCCCTGTGCCTCTCTGAATTCCTGGATGTGACGGAGGTGGCAGTGAGAGCTTCTGAGCTGGAGGGTAGGCCACTCAGTGGGAGGGTGGAGGAGCCAGTCTTGCTGCGGAGTGAGCAGAGGGCAGTGGGGAGCCCCTTTCTCTTGGCAGTTGGTCTTGCTCTGGGCTGCTCTGTCTGTCCTGAACTTTGAGCCCGAGGAAGGGAGGGAAATAAGGAAGGTAAAGGCCACCACAGCTGCTGCACCTGGTCTGGGGGGCACCAGACTGAGATGATGGAGGCTGCATCCCCCCTGCCCCAGCCCTCACCCCAGGCAGGAATGTATCAACACAAACACAGAGCCAGGGTGAGACTTGCCGGCCATCTGAAACAACAGGCTGCTAGGTCACATTGTTTTTCAGGGAGAAAAGTCAGGTAGCACCTTGAGGGGTCCCTGAAGTTGGCCAGCTCTCAGGGACAGCAGGACCTGCACCTCAGGGACCCCAGCAAGGGGAGCACACCCACACAGCATCCGCCGCCCTCCGGGGTGAGTCACCACCAGTTAGCTGGTGGTAGGTGGGGAGTAAATCAGGTTCAGGATGGACCTGGGAAGGGGTGAGGAGGGAGTGGACGGGGTGTGTTTATGGAGCAAACTAGAGGTAAGAAATGGCCCCCAGAAGGTGAGGGATGTGGAGGCCACATGCTCTTCACAAAACCAACACAGCAACCAGCCTCTGTGGCTTTAAAAGTTTGTGGGTGGAAGCCACAGGACTGTGTGTGGGGGGACGGCAGTGCTGGAGGTGACCTCCCTCGCTCAGAGGCCAGGGCATGGTGAAGGCCATTTTACAAATAAAGAGCCAGAGTCTTCGCATATGGGTAACAACAGGTCTTCCTGTGCGCTGGGTCTAGTCCAGGATGTCACCTGTGTTAACTCGAGGGGCTCTCCCAACCCAGAGCAGGGAATCAGGGCACAGAGAGCTTGAGTGGCTAGTCCCAGGTGACCAAGGATTGGGATTCCTGGTCCCCGAGCCCTAGGCCTAGCCCAGAGCCAGGACTTGCCGATATGGGGGTGGCATGGCACGCACCCCACAGACAGCAAAGAAACCCTCAGCATGAGCGTCTCTCCCCACCGCAGGGCTTCTTTGCTATGTCTGTGTGGTGCACGCCACGCCACCCCCATTTTACAAATAAAGAAACTGAGGCCCAGAGAGACTAACTGAGCAGGGAAGGAGTCCTTGCTTTGTGCCAGGCACTGTCCAAGCCACATTCCCATCCGTTCCTGCCTCCATCCTGTTACAGAGGATAAAATGAGGGGATACGGGGTGAGTCCTTTGTCAGGATTTGACCAAAGAATCAATACTAAGCCCACGAGGTTTTCAACAGTCCTCAAGGCTTTGGGGAGCCACAGCTCTGGCACCCCAGTAGTCTACCCCAGGCTCCCCCAACCACTGTCCCATTGCAGGGACCCATGCTGGGGTGAGATGGGCAGGGACCTGCAAAGCCATTCTGCCTTGTCACTACCTGCCCAATGATTCCCTTCCCCAGGGGCTGAGGAGGAGCCCAGGGGGAAGGGGATATCTGGGCAGCTGTAGAATCCAAGCATTAGGCTGGAAAGGGTGGTCTTCAGAGTTGGGGTTCAAAAATCTGGCTTAACCCCTTGTGGTCTCAGTTTCCAATTAAATGAGGCTCAGCTTCCCTGCCTTGGGGTAGGACTCTGAGGACCAGATGGAAAATGCTCTTGGTGCCAAGCACCCCAGACCTGACCTGAAGCAGAGCCTGAGTTGAGGATGTGGTGGTTTGAGGCACTTACCAAAGGTGTGTAGCCGGGGGGAACTTGTGAGGGAGAGGGAGGTGTAGAGCTAGGGTACGGTGCAGGGGTGAGGAGGGCTGCTCACCAGCACAGATCACGCTTCTGGGTTGCTCAAATTCAAGGCAAGACCCTCTGTCCCTGGCCAAGGGACTCACCCTGGTTTCCTGTTCTCTACATTCAAGGTACAAAGTGGCTTCGGTGGCCTGAGAGCTATTAGAGACCAAAGCACATAGGGGTGGAGGGTAGGGAGTTGATTAAAATTGGTATCCAAGGGTTTGGGCGCAGCACCAACAGTGTCACCTGTGGCTAACACACAGAAGGTGCTCATTAAACAGGGGCACTCAATGAATTGAGTCAAGAACCCTTGGGCCTATGGCCACCCAGCCTTGTAAGGTGTGTTAGTTTCCCCTTTTTGCTATGACAAATTACACTGACTTAGGGGCTTCAAACACACAAATACATTTTCTTGTGGTGCTGGAGGTCTGAAGTCTAAAATCACAGTGTCAGCAGGACTCAGTTCCTTCTGAAGGCCTTGGGAGGATCCCTATCCTCCTCTTTTCTACCTTCCCGGGGCCACCTGTATTTCTCGGCTTGGGCCCCTTCCTCACACCCCTCCAACCTTTGCTTCTGTCTCTACATCTCCTACTGCTGACTGCTCCTCCTGCCTGCCCCTGCGGTAATGAACAGAACAAAGCATAGAGCAGACAAGCCAGAGAAAGCTGGTATTTCAACAGAGGGAGGAACTTATCTAAAGGCAGGCAGGTGGAACCACAGGCCAGATGGCGCTGGTACTGAGCTAAGAAGCAGTTAAGATGGAAGATGAAGATTAAGTAAGAATGTCTCCATACATAAATGTAGTGTATAGATGTGTAAGAAGTCAAAGTTTGAACAGGAAGCGCTGAGCTGTTCCTGCCACCCCTCTATTGTTGAACTTTGCCTTAACTTTGTAGAGCTTTTTTGGGTGGTTCAGTAAACCTGAGTGTTTTAATGTAGTGTGTGTTTTCTTCTGTTTCACCCTGGTTGTCCTGTCTGCTCAGCAGAGGAGTTCCAACCGAGGGACACTGGCTAGGATACCCTCAGTGTGTCTGGAAATGTAATCCTCGGAAGGCAGATGGTCGGTAACCCGGTAGGGCGCCCAACTGAGGCTTTTTGCTACACTCTTTCCTCCAGAGGTGGTAGCTCTTGTTACAAGTAGTCCTAAGCCAGGGCTTTTGCCGGCCCGTCCTTGTCTGTGTTAGTGTTTGTCAGTGGTGTGTCTTTCAATTCTTTGTCTGACCACCTAAGAACCCACTGTTTAAAGTCCCAGCATGCTTTCAGCCAACACTGGGCCCATTACATAACCCAGGACACTTGTCCCATCTCAGGACCCTTAGCTGACTTGCAACTGGTAAGGCCCTTTTCATTGTGAAAGGTAACACATTTATGGATTCTGAGGATGAGAGTGTGAACCCCTTTGAGGGCCATTATGCAGTGTTCCTAGCAGGGGAAGGAAGGGGACTTCTGCATCCCCCAAGGTGGATACAGAGCCCTGCCTTTATCTCAGGGGACAGCCCATGGTACCATTTCTACTTCAGAGCTCTCTGCAGGATTGGGCCGAGACTAGACTTCACTTGGACCCGTGTCATTGCCGGGTTCTCCCCTTGCCTCTCCTGTTCCCTCTGAGCCCTCCCTAGTAACTCACTTGCACAAGAATCTACACTTCCTGACCTACATCACGGGATAACATTATCCCCATTTCACAGATGAGGAAACTGAGGTGCAGAAGGAACGACTCTGCCTTGCTCAAGGTCATACAGCAAGTAAGTGGCAGAGCTGGGACAGGACCTCACTCTCTGGATACCTGGTTCTGGGTTCCCTGTTCATCAGGTTTGTTTGGGGCCTGTGCTGGGGTCTGCGGCAGATGGCAGAGTCAATCCTCACATAGCACACCCTCCTCAGGCTGTTAATGGTGGCTGCTTACCTGCCACAGGCTGCCAGCCACAACCTTTATCTTCCTACCTCTTCTCCATCCATTGTTAAGGAAAGGCACTTTGAAGAGCCTTCTGGGTGTTTTGCTTTGAATTTCCTCAGCAGCTCTTTTGACCCCCTTCCTGGCAGTTTGGCTTGGGGAGAACAGACTGTGCATTCAACTATTCACTCAGTGCCCTGTGATGGTATGGAAGGGACCTACTTGTCCTGGCAGGGGAGGCCTGGGCAGAGGCAGAAGACCCAGGCTGAGACATAGGGTGAGTTACAGCTGCGATGGCTCCAGTACTGTGTGGCTTGTGTTCCATCTCTCAGCTCCCCACCCCCTCCCTGCTCTGCTCTGGTCCAGCCCCACCTGCAGATGGCAGGCTCCCTGGAGGAGACATGGGTGTTCCTTCCTCCCCCACCCTTGCCCCTTCAGGCTTAGCAGTGGTCACAGTTTCCCATCACTGCTGATCCCGGGCTGGCTCCCCACCCCATCTCACATGTGCTGGGCTGAGTAAGATATCCACATCCTAATCCCTAGGACCTGTGGCTCTGTCACCTTACACAGCAAAAGGGACACTGCAGGGTAGTTTGAATTAAGGGTCTTGAGGTGGGGGATTATCCTGGATTTTCTAGGTAGACACTAGAAGGAGGAGGGAGGGTCAAGGTGATGTGCCAAGGATGTGATGATGGACACAGGGGTTGGAGCAATTCGTCTGTCTCCAGATGCTGGGAGAACAGGGGTGGATTCTCCCTTGGGGCCTCCAGAGAGAACCAGCTGGATTCCACCTTCACGTTAGCCCACTGACGTTCACGTCTGGGCGTCTGATCCCCAAAACTGTGAGAAAATAAGTTTGTGTTGTTTTAAGCCACTAGGCATGCGGTGATTTTTTTGTGACAGTGCTAGGAGACTAAGAGACCACACTGCTGTGAGTACTGTCTTCATTAAGACTCTTCAGTTAGGGTCTCAAGCGTGGCCTCTGAGTTCTGCAGGGACCCTGACACCACTACACGTCAGAAGCTGCTTATTTATGTCTCACAATCCGTTTTACTGGAAGGGAAAGTGGGACTTAGGTCACAGGCTCAAGGATAAGAAGTAGCATCCAACCCTCTGGTTCCAGGGCCTGACTCACACCCAGTGGCTGCTCTCTCCAGTTGCTAAAGGAGGGGTCCAGGCCAGGGACGGGGTCCTTTGGTGGGAGTGCGTGCCCCCACAGGCCTGCAGGGCTGCCTGCCCCAGGTCCCTGTCCCCAGACTGGGTGGGGTGGAGAAGCCCAGCTGTTCAGGGGCACGAGCGCCTCACTTCCTGCTCTGATGACCTCAGTTACACCCAGGTGCTTCTCAAGGAGCTGCATCCAAACCCTAATGACTTACTGGATCCCTCTCCACCCTCTGTTCCTCTTCTGTAAAATGGGAATAAAAACACTCACCTTGTTGGGTCTGATTGTGAGAAGTACAATATGCGTGAGGAACCAGCGGGTGGTGATTACCCTGTAACTGGTAAGTATTAATATGTGAATACCCACCATGTACAAGGCACAGTTCTAGATACTGAGGATACCTCAAAGAACAAAACAGACAAAACTGCATGCCCTTGTGGCACATTTTGGAGACAACAGACAGGTAAACAATTAAGTGAATGATTGAGTGAAAGAGACGGTAATCAGTGGAGGGCGGGGCACTGGAGGAGGGGGATGCTGTGACTTTATGAGGTTGGCCAAGGTGACAATGGTTTTTCAGCTGCTTCTTGCTGTTTCATCTATAGATGTGATGTCCTTGTGTTTGCTTCAGTATGATTAGTGCCCAACTGTGACCATCTCAATCCACAGGCAAGGTAAGGATGAAGGCTGGGTGTGTCTCTGTGCACGTGTGAACACAGGCGTGCCCCCTGGCTTTCCCTCCCCCCATAGGCCATTAGGGCCTCCCAGCCTCTGCCCAAGCTATGCCCTCTGCCTGGCGCGTCCCTCTTCTCTTGTTAATTGCTCACCCATTGGTCAAGTTCACAGCAGCCCCTCTTATTTTTGATGCCCTTCCCCTTCCTTGCACAGAGTTGACGGCTTTGCATTTGCACGGCCCTTCATACCAGTCTCCGTCACAGGACTTACCGTGCAGGAGTCTGGCTGTCTTAGTTTCTGAGACCCCACCTCTTTCTCCAATGCAAGACAGGCAGCATCTCACCTGTCCTCAATTCCAAAGAAGCTCCTAACACTATGACCTTGGCCCTGGCCCTTAACTGATACTCAGTTTCCTCTTCTGAAACCTCTCAGGGTGGTAATGGTTTTGCTGGCCCAATCATCCTCAGGACAGCTGAGAGTTCTTAAGAACTTTTTGTGTGCCAGGTGATGTGATAGCCATGCGGCTGCCCTCCCTGTGCCCTCTCACCACACACCTCTGAGCCACATGCTAGTTACAGTCTTACTTTTGTTTAACAGATGAGGAAACTGAGGCACAGAGAAGCTAAAGCTCTATACTTGCACCTGTAGACTCTGACCTCAGAATGGTGCTTTAAGAATGATTTTATTTGGAAAAGTTAATTTATGCAGATGGTACAAATTTAAGAGATACAAACAGGGACGGAAAGTCCCATCTGTCCTTCCTCACTCTGTCCTTTTGCCACCCAGTTTTCCTCCTAGGAATTATCTGCTGCAGATATTTGGTTTTGGATACTCGTGTGAAGGGAGTCTGTGTATAAACACACATGGATTTTAAATTTGTGCTCTATACTCATGGAGCACTGTGTGTAGCCCCTTGCCTCTTTCCAGGGATAGCTGAGTCTGTCTTGAGGATGGTCTATGCCCACGCATGCAGGAACACCTCTAGCCTCTGATGGTTCTGTGTCCACACACGTGAGAACACCTCCTAGCCTCTTATGGCTCTGTGTCTACTCATGTTGGAACACCTCCCCTAACCTCTGATGGCTCTGTGTCCACACATGTGGGAACACCTCCCCTAGCCTCTGATGGCTCTGTGTCCATGCATGCAGGAATACCTCTAGGCTCTAATGGCTGTGTCCATGCATGTGGGAGCTCCTCCTAGCCTCTGATGGCTCTGTGTCCATGCATGTGGGAATGCCTCCTAGCTTCTGTTCTGGATGATTCTGGTAGAGCTTAGGGCTGAGTGGTTCCAAGCATGCCACAGCATTGGGTCATCATAACTGTTCCATGCTCTTGGCCTCCCAGAGTGCATAATGTGACATAAGAGTCCTGGAAGGTGGGCCCTCATATCACACTGTCACACACCCCTTCCTACCCTCTGTCCCCTGTGAACGCAGCCAGTCAGAGGAGAGCTGGCTGTTCCATGATGTGTTTGCTGAAACAGTAGAACAGAGAGAGAACATATGTCTACAAGTCTTGTCCAAAAGAGAAGCTCCAGGGAGACCATCCCAGGCCTAAAATAGCACCAAGGTAGAAGCCAGCATAGAGGAAGGAAATTCAGAGAGGCTCTTGGGTCACTGCTGGGTCATCAGCCTGGGACGGATGTCCGGTCAACAGTTCTTCAAGCTGTGGGTTCCATGAGCTCTGCTCTACCCCCTCTCCCTTGGAGTCCTAATTCCTGGTCTCTGGGCTTTGGTGGCACAGACCCAGCCCGGTACAGTCCTTGTTCACGCAGGTCATCTGTCAGCCTCCTGGTCAGCTGCTGGCTAGAGACCCCTGAGAGGTCCTCTCGACCAGCCATTGTTTGACATATGGGCCCTCTGCAGTCCAGTCCACTGATCTGCTAGCTTTTCTCCTTGAATGCCTCCAATGACAGGGATCTCTCACCCTCTCAAACATCTTTTGAAGAATTCTTGACTATCAGAACTAGAAGGTATCTTAAGAATCTCTTGGGTCACCCCTTTAATTTTCCTGATGATACTTTTTCCTGCCTTGTGCTTTTATCTAACACAGAACTAGCTCTCTCCCTCTGGGTGGCTTCTTGCCTTTTATTTTATTTAAAAAATTTTATTTATTTATTTATTGACAGATTCTCACTCTGTTGCCCAGGCTACAGTGCCATGACATCAGCCTAACTCATAGCAACCTCAAACTACTAGGCTCACGCGATCTTCCTGCCTCAGCCTCCCAAGTAGTTGGGACTATCGGCACTTGCCATAACCCCCAGGTAACTTTTTTCTATTTCTAGTAGACACAGGGTTTTGCTCTTACTCAAGATGGCCTTGAATTCCTGAGCTCAAGCAATCCTCCTGTCTCAGCCTCCCATAGTCCTAGGATGACAGGTGTGAACTACCCTGCCCAGCCTAAAACATTTATTGGCATATAATATGCATGCATTTTAATAAGGTACATGTGGTATTTACATGGATAGGGTATGTAATGATCAAGTCAGGGTGTTTAAGGTGCCCTTCAATTTGAGGATTTATCATTTCTATGTGTAGGGAACAATTCAAGTCCTCCCTTCTAGCTATCTTTTTTTTTTTTTTTTTTTTTTTGAGACAGAGTCTCACTTTATTGCCTTTGGTAGAGTGCCATGGCATCATAGCTCACATCAACCTCAAACTCTTGGGCTTAAGTGATTCTCTGGCCTCAGCCTCCCAAGTATCTGGGACTATAGATGCCCGCCACACCTGGCTATTTTTAGAGACAGGGTCTTGCTCTTGCTCAGGCTGATCTCAAACCTGTGAGCTCAGGCAATCCACCCGCCTTGGCTTCCCAGAGTGCTCTTCTAGATATTTTGAAATATACAATACATATTATTAACTGTAGTTATCCCACCCTGCTATCAAAATGGCTGGCTTCTTAACTGCTAAGGTGTGGGGAAGATCCTCTTTCTTGAAGGAAAAGCATCTCAGCAGTAAAGATCAATCCTGTCTTAGTTCAGGCTTCCATAGTGAAATACCACAGGCTGGGTGGCTTAAACAAAAGAATTTTATTTCTCACATTTCTGGAGGCTGCGAAGTCCAAGATCAAGGTGCTGGCTGATTCAGCTCCTGGGTAAGGGCTCTCTTCCTGGTTTGCAAATGGCTGCCTTCCTGTTGGGTCCTCACAGGGTGGGGAGCAGAGAATATCTTTCTGTATGTCTCTTCTTCTAGTGACACTAATTCCATTCATGAGGACTCCATCCTCCTGATCTAGTCACCTCCCAAAGATCCCACCCACAAATACCATCACAGTAGGGATGAGAGCTTCAAAATATGAATTTGGGGGGACACCAACTTTCAGTCCAGAGCAAATCCCCGCTTCCTACTCTGGCTGTCCTTTCCACTCCAGCCAGCAGGGATGGGAGGTGCCTGGCATACGTGCTGCTATCCTGGCTCCCACACCTTGGCTGTCAATGTTGATCACACCTAGATTTAGGCTCAGAATCCTTCTCAACCCTGCACTCTAAACAGCTACTCCAGCCACTAAGCATTGGCATGTAAGATCACCCCGTTGCCGTCCTGCTCCTTCCACCAAGGCAGCCCTGCAGATGACAGCTTTTCCACACCACTTTCCTGCTAGGATGTTTCCAGTCCAGCCAGACCAAAGGCCTTTCGCTATCCTTAAGCCCCCTCAGCACTTAACCTGGCTCCATTCTGAGGCCCTGCTGTGTGAGTCACCGCCTCAAACAGTTCAGTCTTCAGTCTAGCCCACTTCCCAAATGCCACATTCCACCCCAGTATCTAAAATTTTGTTCCACATCTTCTCTAAGCCTGGAGTGCCCTGCCTGGTCTTTTCTGTGTACCCAAATCTCCAGCCTTGGAGGCCCCCTTCACATGCAGCAAGGGCTGAACTCCTGCTGCTAGGCCATCTAGGAGCACTCGCCACTTCCCCTTGGTTAAGCTGTGGCCAGAACTTTCTGCAAAGTGCTTTTATAGGTTTGTCTGTTCATTGTCCACACTTAGTAAAAGCGAATCAGAGCATTAACCAGGGCCCAGGCACCATGCTGAGTCTCTTACTCACTCCATTCCATTAAGTCTTCACGACTATAGGTCTTCTTACAACCCTTGTTTTTGGAAAATCGAGGCTCCATGTGGTAAGATTTATCGAGTTTGCATGGCTGGTCAGCAACAAACCCAGGATTTGAATCCCACCCTGACCCAAAGCTGGCACAGCTAGCCCCTTCTCTGCACAGCTGTCCATGCTCCAGGGATGCAGCCCTCCCTGCTCTTCCCCTGGCTGCATCCTGCTCCCCCTTCAGACCTCAGCTCTGGGCGGCGGTGGGGTGTGTGTGTGCAGTCTCACAGCCACACGGCTCTCCTTCAGAGCACTTGGCGCTGGTGCCATTTTCATTTATTTGTGTCATTATTTAATTAGTAGCTGTCTCTTTCTGCTCCTCCCCGGACCATAAGCCCCATGGGGCCAGATAGTGTCTGCTTTTAGTGCATTTCTCAGGCTTCCTTAGCAAAGAGCCTGGTATGTGGCTTTTGGATGGATGGATGATAGAGGGAGGGAGGGAGGAAGGAGAGAAAGAAGGAAGACACTAAATACTAGACACAAATTCCAGCTTTCCCCCCAGCCAGCCGCAACTGTAAAAATAGATGACCTATCTCTACTTCTCTGAGCAGCAGGGATCCTAATCAAAGCATGGAAGCTGAAAGAGGCAACTTTGCTTCCTGGCTGTGTGACCTTAGCAAATCCTCTACCTCTCTGTGCCTCACATGCAAAATGGAGATGGCAGTACTTACAGGAGGGCTGCAAGGATTAAATAATAGTCGCCAGCAGGAACATCCTATAAACAGCAAGAACTTGGCAACAGCGATGAAAAATTACAATTGCTCTTTTCAGCTTTTCCTGATCCTGGCGCCTCTGGCAGTGGGTTGGCTTCCCCACCCACCACACTGTGCATGCGCCATGGGCCTTGCAGTGGGGGTGAGGGCAACCTGTGTCCATCCCGGGGAGAAGCAAGCTAGGAAAGGGCTTGTGCGTGGACCTTACTGTGGGTTCATTCTTCCCAGAAGGACTTTCTCAAAGGCTGCCAGACAGTAAGGTAGAAGGAACGTGGGATCTGAGCATGATGGACAGACCACAGACAGGGAGGGACAGAGAGGAGACAAAGGCAATGGCCTATGAATAGTCCTCTCTCCTGCCACCCTCCCGTTAGTACCTAGCTCACCTTCTGCCTGTGTGAGGTTAGCACTGGTTCTTACTGGCTCGTGGTCAGCTGTCAGGGGCACAGACCTATGGCCCTGCGCTAAGTTACAAGGCTGTTTTGGGATGCTGAGCAGGTTTAGGGGGCCTCTCTCAGCCTGTAGGGATCAACAGACAAAGGATGGTGACCTCTCGGGCAGGAGTCCTGGCCCTCCAGTCCTTGAGAGCATGACCAGCCCTGCTCGCCTCTCCCATCGTCCAAGGGCAGGTAGGTTTGTTCACAGATCCTTCCAGGAGCATTCCTGAGCCTTGCTTTTCTCATCCATAAAATGGGCATGAGGCCCAGCTCACAGGCTAACCTGTGTCCCACTGAGTTCACCTGGAGAAGAGCATGATCAATAGCGAAATGTTGACCTCTGGTCCCCTGGCAACCCCTAAATCCAGCGTCCCTGGAGCTAAAGCCTAGGGAGGGATCACAACCAGCAACGCAAGGCCTCTCCTTTCCTATGCAGCCAAACCTTTAACAATTGTTGTGAAGCCAGCTGTGGTTGCAAAGAGCACAGCCTGGCACTTGGGCCAACATCATCGTCATCTTGCTGGAGTGTGGGAGTCAGTGCCAACAGGGATCGTCGGCTGCCCAGAAGGTCGCGCCCAGCCTGGCACAGCCTTCAGCTCTGACTCCCATCACCTCCTGTCAACAGCTCTCGGCTGACTTCCTAATCACTCAGCTAATGTGATAACTCGCTCAGGCTTCACGGTGGTCCTGTGAGGAAGAGACTGCTAGCACCCCCATTATACACCCGGGGAAACAGAGGCACTGATGAGTGAAGTAGCCTCAGGATTTGTACTGAGGCAGCCTTGACTCCAAGGCTGGGACCCTTAATGCTGCCCTGGATCAGAGGTTTTATCAGAATCACCTGCTCAAAGGCCCGCCCCAGAGCTTCTGATCCCATTGACCTGCAGCACTGGGTCCTCACTGCTCAGAGGGCTGGGTCAGCAGTGCCCTGTGCAGGCCAGAAACCTGGCTCCCAGACCCTGCCCTGGTCATATACCATGCGCCAGAATTCAATCAGAATCTGAATTTTAGCAAGATCCCAAGTGGTTGGTGAGCATACCGCAGTTTACAAAGCTCTACTCAAAACCTCCTAGGGATAAGGGTGATTAGCTATTTACTCTCAGAGTTTATGTATCTGTGGGGAGGAGACAGAATGAAATAGTGATGGGAAGGGAGGTGTTGGGGGGTGGGGACCATTTTAGGAAGAATGGCCAGGGTAGGCCTCCTGGAGGTGGGGGTGTTGGAACAGAGGCCTGAACAATGGGGGGGCTCCAACCCTAAAATAATTGGGAGGAGGAGCCCTTACGGCAGACTCCCTCAAACTGAGGAGTCAGACATGGGTCTGTAGTCCTGCCTACTTAGGAGTCTGAGGCAAGGGGATCACTCAAGCCCAGAAGTTTGAGGTTGCTATGAGCTCTGGCACCAAGCACTCTACCCAGGGCAACAGAGAGAAATTCTGTCTCCAAAAAAAAAAAATAATTTTGGAGCTGAAAGTAGACATACACAAAGGAAATAGAGAGGGTGGGAGGGGCCTCAGGGCTCCCCAGGGTTAGGCGCTGGGAATTCAGACACAGTAAGACCCGGCCCCTGCCTTTCTGAAGCACACAGTTGAGTGGGGAGATAAATTACAAATGCAAAAATTATTTTAAAAACTGCAGAAGGTGCCAAGTCAGAGAGGGCCAGAGATAAAGTGTTATGGGAAATCCATCTTCCCAAGCGATTTGTCACTTGGTGCCGGGCACCACTGTGCTGTCTCTCTCACAAACACGCACACACACTCATCCCACAGTGATTAAGAACACTGAACCACACTGCCCTCCGCATAATCTCATCCCAGCCGCGGGAGGTCCTCAAGCAGGTTCCTTCCATCTCCTGTGCCTTAAGTGGCCTTTTATGTGACGCTGGGAGCACCAACCTCATAGAGTTGTTGTGAGGATAAAGTGAGATGCTATTTATAAAACCCTTTGAACAGTGCTCGGCACCTCCTAAGTGTTCTGTGGGTATCACCCACTGCCATTACTTTACCCTCTGACCCTGTGGTGCTCTGGGGTAGGTGGATCAACACCCCCATTTTGCAAATAGAGAAACTGAGACTCAGAGAGCTCCACCATCTTCCCCAACCAGAGAGTCCATCTGTCTATCTGACACCGGATCCAGAGGAAACAAGATCTCTTCTGCCAGGGTGGGTGGATGAGACTTGGGGCTGGGGTCCATGGCACAGGCAGGATGTGGGAAGGTAGAGAAAGGATTGGGGTGTGTGTGAGCTGGAGCAGCATTTCTGGTGGAGTGAGCAAATACAGAGGGGGTTGGTTTGAGAAGCCAATGGAGAACCGGGAATAGCACCATTTGCCCTTAAACCAGAAGACTACTAAGGAGAGAAATATGGCTAGACCAGGTGAAGGAAGGCTGAAGGGTGGGAACTTTAGGCTTGGTTTTGTAACAAGTGGGAACCATGGAAGGCTCTATCCCCAACTACTGTGTTCCAAGCCACATGGAGCCACTGGGCATCTGCAGATAAACATGACCTCATTTCTAACTGCCACACTCATTCCCACTTTAGGAGGCCTGGCATTGGCCTCAGTTCTCAGCCTGAAGCCATGTGACCCAGAATTAGGTCACAGCCTATGCCCAGAGCTTACTTCTCAGGGCAAAGCCTGCCAGCTAGGAAAGTGGGAAAGTGGGACTCCGCAATGTAGCAAACTTGAGGGCTGGCAGTGCCCACTGAATGCCAGCAGCTGTGGAGTTCAAGGTCTTCAGCCTGCCTACCGACCTCCATGGAAGCCCTGCCAACGGTAACGTTCTCTTCCCTGGGTGGCTGTCGAGGAAAGCCAGAGCGTCCTCTCCTCGGCCCTCAGCCAGCTGGAATGGACACTGCAAAGGAAATGGGCCCTGCCTGGGAGACAGCTGGCCTTCTGCGATTAGGAGGATGCAGGTTGGCAGGCTGGGGCAAGCTGAGGGGTGGCCCCCGCCTCAAGATGCAGCTCAGCCTTGGCAACCTAGCTTACTTGTTAGGTGATCTTGTGCAAGTCTCTTCCCCATCCCAGGCCTTGATTTCTTATCTAGGGATGATGGTACTTTATACTTTTTCTGGTCTCTGTGTTGTTTACTTATAATCATCTAGTTAATTTCTGCACTTC
>CAUYQV010053904.1:0-13903 GCA_963574575.1 Galagoides demidoff
GGCGCCTGTGGTCCCAGCTACTTGGGAGGCGGAGGCAGGAGACTCGCTTGAGCCCAGGAGTTGGAGGTTGCTATGAGCTGTGATGCCATGGCACTCTACCCAGGGGGGATAGCTTGAGGCTCCGTCTCAAAAAAAAATAAAAATAAAAATAAAATAAACAAGCTTCAATACTGGCTAAGATTTATTACTTTTTTTTTTTTTTTTGCAGTTTTTGGCCAGGGCTGGATTTGAACCCACCACCTCTGACATATGGGATCAGCGCTCTACTCCTTTGAGCCACAGGCACCACCCAAGATTTATTACTTCTTTGGGATAGATTATAATGGCATTGTTATTCATAAAGATGTTCTTAAGAGGGACTTTACTTAAAAAATGCAATCAATGTTATTGCTGGGTCCAGTGGCTCACACCTATAATCCTAGCACTTTGAGAGGCTGAGGCAGGATTGCTTGAGGCCAGGAAGTGGAGACCAGCCTGGGAAACATAGTGAAACATCTCTACAAAAAAATAAAGAACCAGCCCGGGCCCGCCAAAGAACAATCATGGCTGCAACCAAAAAATGGCCAGGCGTTGTGGCAGGCACCTGTGGTCCCAGCTACTTGGGAGGCGGAGGCAGGAGACTCGCTTGAGCCCAGGAGTTGGAGGTTGCTGTGAGCTGTGATGCCATGGCATTCTGCCCAGGGGGATAGCTTGAGGCTCCGTCTCAAAAAAAAAAAAAAAAAAAAAGAAAAAAATTAGCCAGCCATGGTGGTGTGCACCTGTAGTCCCACCTGCTTGGGAGGCTGAGGCAGGAGGAGGTTCACTTGAACCTGGGAGTACAGGCTGCAGCGAGCTATGATTGTGTGGCTGCAGCTTGAGCAACAAAGACTCCCACCTCTTAAAAAGAAAAGTCATACTTATTTATTACAACGTTTTAAAAGCAGATAACTGGGAATAACCAAAATCTCCAAAGACAGACTGATGAAGTAAATTATGGCACAACCATACAATGAGATGTTATGGAGCTATTTAAAATGTAAATGTCAGGCCAGGCATGGTGGGCTCATGCCTGTAATCCTAGCACCCTGGGAGGTTGCGGCATGTGGATTCCTTGAGATCAGGAGTTTGACATCAGCCTCAGCAAGAATGAGACCTTGTCTCCACTAAAAATAGAAAAAAATGCCAGATGTTGTGGTGGGCACCTGTAGTCTCAGCTACTCCGGAGTCTGAGACAAGAGAGAGGATCGCTTTACCCAAGAGTATGAGGTTGCTGTGAGCTATGATGACAACACAGCACTTTACCCAGGGCAACAGAGTAAAACACTGTCTCAAAACAAAAACAAAAACATATATATATATATATGTATATAGTATTCATGATCCTTTTCCCTGCAACGTTTTGTGGTCTACGCTTATCAGACGAAATGTTTTTAAGATCATAATCATACTGGCAGGCCGAGGAGGGTGGATTGCTTGAGTTCAGGAGTTCAAGAGGATCTTATGAGCCCAAGAGTTTGAGGTTGCTGTGAACTATGACACCACTGCACCCTACCAGGGCAAGAAAGTGAGACTCTGTCTCAAACAAAAAAAAAAAAATCATAATCATAAATTTTCATGGCCTGTTTAAATCCTAGGATTACGAGAAGAACATTTACTACACGTGATAACAAATGAGATTAATGGAGTCTGTTACTCATAAGGACAAATTACTGATACTGATTTTCTACGCTAATAACTACTACCATACACTGAGTCCTTCCTGTGTACCAGGCCCTGCACTAGGCCCCTTAGGGAATTCACTCCACCTTCCCAACTACCCTATCAAGCAGGCACCGGGATTGCCCAGGAGTGAAGAGAGGCTCCCTGCCATTAAACTACTCTCCGTAGACTAAGCCAGTAAACAGCAAGGCGAGATGCCAGACGTGACTCCCCAGTCCACACTATCTGTGAGAAACAAACAAAATAACATGAATTCACGAGTTTCACGTAATTAAAATATTATTCTTGCCGCTCAAATGAAACATCCCACCCCTTCACTACTATTTACCTCACTAAACCTTTACCTCATGTGCTTTACAAGGTGTTGGACACAGGTGCGCAGTAAACACGTTAACTGGTGTTCTGGAAGGACAACATCCATGCTGAAAAGGATGATATTTCAATTTAATGTCTGAATAACTTTTATTTTGAAGTAATGACTTGATTCAAATATTCATGATGCTAAACACAAAGACTACTGTGTCTAGCTTCTAAACTGCCTTACAGCGGCCTCTGTAAGGAAGACCTAAGCAAAACAGACCCTCAGACACAGCAACCAGCTACCGCCCAAAAGGAGGATGGAACCAGACAATTTACAATAAGATCTAAGTGGCATTCCATCCTTTCCTCGTACACCGTCAACCACAAGTTAAACCCGACAGCCACAGCTACAAAGGATCAGAAGTGTTTTTCTCCACCCTCAATTGCTAGGCCAGAAGGACATGTGCCTAGTCCTCTAGCCAAAATTCATCAGAATAAAGAGTTGTTGAGCTTAAGCATTTCATAGGAAAACCAGAAATTAATCCCCGGCATCTGGTACAAACCTCCAGCCTTCTGATCTGACCATGTCTAGCTACAATGCCTGGGGCACTTTCCGTGCTTAGTAAATATTAGCTATTGTGGTGGTGGTTGTTATTAATAACATCTGTTGCATCCACCCCCAAAAAATAACAATGTCAGGATCCAAAAAAAGTCTCCTTTGCTCCTGCTTCCAATTTTCTGGTTGGCTTTTCAAAGCCTTCTTTTTCTTTTTTAGGAAAACCTAAAAATTTATTTTAAAGACAATAAGGGTCTTGAGAAGATAAAAATATATACATGAAGGCTGTCCAGAAGGTATCCAGCCACGTGGGTCTGTTTTCACATGACATGGATGAGGACTTTCCGGATAGCTTTCCTATTTTATCATGTGATCCCAGGAAAAAGAAAACCACCATTAGGAAATAAACCTTCTCTCATTTTGAAGGCGATGGTGTCAGCTGTTTGCACTATTTGTGTAAAATAATCTCAGTGCTAGACTTCTGACCATCACCCTCCTGCGGTCCTAGAATTCTAACCTGGGTTTTGAACCAATGGGGAACCTGGAGAAGGATGTGATGATGCAGGTAACTCAGGTTAGGAAAGTTGGGTCATTTGTTGGCTTCCAGGTGTGCTTGTCCTACCTGCTCTACACAGTCGGTGAGAGCAGGAGAGTAAGTTCCTACAGGAAACAACCATCTGATGAGTAATATCTCAAACAACGAGGGAGAGGGAGACTTCTTCCCGCACTTGGAAGAAGTCGCTTTGACGGAGAGTTGAGGTGATGGAGTTGATCTGATGTAGGAAAAAATGGCACCTGCAATGGAAATCTACGAAGGAGATGACACCTGCATGTTCATGCTGTGAAAGTTTCAAAATGAAAAGCAAGAGCTTGGAGTGGAGGTGGATGAAGACAGTGTGTGAAGGCGAGGGAGGAGCCTCGAAGGGGGGAAAATCCAAACTAGTGCTGGAGGCTCCTGCTAGAATGTGCTTTTAAAGTTAAGTTTTAGTTTTTTAGAGCGAGAGTTCAGTGGCATGATCATACTCACTGTGGCCTCAAACTCCTAGGCTTTACGCCACCCTCCTGCCTCAGCCTGCCAAACAGCTGGACTGAGGCACACACACCGCACACTTGGCTGCCTGTTCGTTTTGTGGAGATGAGCATCTCACTATGTTGCCCAGGCTGGTCTAAATCCTGGCCTCAAGGGATCCTCCTGCCTCAGCCTCCCAGGTGGGAGCTGGGATTATAGGTGTGAGCTGCTACACCCAGCCGAGCTTTCCCCTTCTCTAGGGATCAATTAAGGGAAATAGGTTATGTCCTTTGTTACAAATAAAGGAAGTCAAGGTCACAGGGTTCTTTCCAGGTTTCAGTACACTGGAAATGGCCCTTCTTCCCAGAAGGCCTGCTGTAGTTCAGGGCTGCCAGAGAGCGGACAAAGAACCCAATTTTATTCCACAGTTTAGTACGGGGCCCACTTGCCCCAAACAAGCCATATTCTTCAGTGTTATCTTTCTCAGCACAAAGCTGATGTTTGGATTTCCTGTTTGCTCTTTTGTGTTATTTAATGTTTGGTTCAAATCCTAGACAGGGGACAAAGGCATTGTGTTTTTGGTGTCCCTCGAAACATCTGACACAGACCAGAAGGCCAAGGTACGTGGCTTTGTGCCTGGTATTCAAGAGGTAGGCAGAGCATTTGGACCTTAACTATTTCCAGAGATTCTTATGGGGTAATGGTGCAGTTAGATTTTTAACTACTTTACTATGGTGCAGTTAGATTTTTAACTCCTGCACCTGGGACAAGATAGTAATGACACTCCATTTTCACATTTCATCACTGAAGACATGGCAGCTCCATGGGGAGCTGCTTATTAAAGAAAGAAGCCTACAAGGGACTTGAAGAGAAATTTCTCTGAATATGATTTTTCTTTTAAAAATTTAAATATACATGCTGTTGATCGTTGAGAAATGCTACACTGATTGAAATTACATCACTACTACCACTTGCAAGTAACAGGAGACACATTACCACAGATACCAACGTCCAAAGGGCCATGTTCAAATTCTGACTTCAACTTTGGTACATTGTCTGAGTGACTTAGATTCTCCAGACCTCGCCTCGGTTTCCTTATCAATGAAAGTTACAATGTCTACGTCTAAAGTCCATGACTTGATTTCTATATTATAATGCAAAGTTCAGAGTTGGTACAAAATAAATTTTATTATTGTTGATTTAAATAAGACACAATCTGCTTCATTCTGATTTGAAATTACATCAAAAATACTATGTTCTGAAAATAAGTAACTTAGCCATGATTTGAAATATTTGAAGTGATGTCCATTCACCTTCTTTTACTCAACTTAGAAAAGATCAAGAAAGAAAAGGAATCATTTAACAAACCGCAAAGTCTGGGGATATATTGAGGTATTGTCATGTGCCTCACCGACAATTTGACCCTGCTCCAAGCACCATCAAGGTCACTCAGTTCACGGGGCTCTCTTCACATCGTGTAACTTCCCAGGACGAGAGTTAGGTGGTAGGTGAGCCATCCAGGACGTATCTCAGCATTTATAGCCTTCTTAAGACCAATTTTAATTATAAGAAGAATTTCATTTAATTTCATTCAGGACTTGCCTTTGAGACTTAACAGAAGCACAGGGGCTGCACGATATAATGCCTATCACTGTGGATTATATTCCTTTTCCCATTTAATTTGTTTTTCTCTTCAAAGAAAAACATTCTGGATGATATATATTTCATATATAATTGAAACTCTCTTTAAGAGAGTTTGCTACAAAGTAACGAGGTGGTAATTTCCCACAAAGCAAACAGGTGTCATGGAAATCTCCCTTTCTGAGACCCGGAATCCACAAGGAAAGTTTCTACAGGACCATGGACTTCCACAAAATCAGGTGTAAAATACCTTCAGACTCTGAGATAATATAATTATGGTATTAAATAAGGGCGATCTCAGAGAATGCATTGGGGTATTTAATAGTTAAAATTTTCTAATGTCAGATGGTAACATATCATTGGATTCTGCATTCCTTTAATATTTCTTTTAGACTCTTCAGTGAAAGGGTCCTGTTTATCATGTTTATAAAATTTCAAATCCTACAGTTTACATCTGAGCAATGAGTTAATCTTAACTAAAAAAATTAAAAAAAAAAAAAAGCTTTGCTTTAAAGGTAGAATTAACCTGAGACCCGGCCCCAGTCTTCCATGGCATAGACCCAGACGGGGCTTCAGTCACTGCTCTCTCCCCACAGGCTTGCCTCCCTCCCCCAGCTCACCTCGCTGGCCTGGGGTGGGGGGAGAAGTATCTCAGCCTGTCAAATTCCTCACTACCTGATATGCTTTCCAAATTTCTTGATGCTATTGTGTGTTTGCTCCTTATCTGTCAAACCTCTCTTTAGGTATAATATTTAATAATAGCACTAAACTTTTCAGCTACATGGGAGATAAAGGGCAACCACTCACAGCCGTCAAGTGACTGCCTGAAGACAATTCTGGATGATGGAGAAAATGCAGTTTTTATTTCATCTGTCTAGTATTTTTTTTTATCTTTTATGAATAATGTGGAATTTTTTTAAAATATAATTACATACTTTTAGATGAGCAGATGTCCTTGGGAGTTGAGAAGAGGGGATCACGAGCCCTCCGTGAACGAGTCTCTGGGGTGGGCAAGCGGAGGGTCAGGCTTGTGGAAACTCCCCTCCTGCTCCCAGAGACGGGCTGCACAGCTGTGCGGCGGTCGCCTCTGCTTCACTGCCCAGCTGCTTGTCATAGAGTTTGGGACTGGGTTTCAACCCTCTATATACGATTTTTTTCAGTTTAGACCATTCAAGCTTAAGGCCAAGGCCATTTTCATTGATTCTACCAGCAACACTGACAGGCACATTCAGAAAGGAAGCACAGAGCCTCTGTGAGGAAAAGCCCCGAGTACAAGCCCCGCGTTATCCTTCTCTCACAAATGAAGCTCATGAAAGCTGACCCGCAATGCGCAGTCATTATTTCATGCAAAGATGGCACAAAGTCCTACTTCCCCATTGCTTTTACAGCCATTAGACTCAAAGCTAACGGATGCCATTGCCATCTTATTTCCAGAACAATTACTGCACTTAGATAAAATAGACTGAGGGTTCTTTCCCAGAAAAAGGCAGTGTCAGTAATGTAGCCTCATACTAATCAAAAGTAATTCTGGACCGAAAACATTCTTTTTGTGAATATAGAAGTTTTCTCTTTTGTACTTGAGGCTGAGTATGATGGTGGCGTTCTGCATAGCTGCGGGGCAAATCTGGAAAGTAATTTACCGGCCCTAAAAGAAATTCTTAATTAGAAAATTAGGTGCATTTAGATAATTTCATATGAAGTAAATGACGGCGGGCTGGTAAGTAAGTGGATTTTTACCTTATGTGCTTCTTTTCCTTACTGGAGTGGTGACCTACAAAAATGGCTACATTCCTGGGTAGTTCCGAAGGTTCTAGAAATAATAAGTACTCTCTGTAGTATGTATGTATGTATGTATGTGCGTATGTATGTGTGCTTAATTCATAAATGTCTTCAAGTAGTAAGAATTTTACAGAGATATTTATATTAAATCTACTGAATGCAAAAATTATCCAGGAACTTGTGAAAGGGAAAGATCAATGGGTGAGTGACCGAGGGGGACCAGGAGAATCACTCCCTGCCCTCAGATGAAGCATTAGCTTTTTCTTCATTTCCATTACCCGGTATAATTTCTGAAAGTATCAACGTGGTAAGAATTACCTCTGCATTCAATTTTCAAAATACGAAAAGGATTCTTGTGCTTGTATTTCATCTAAGAAGCCCTAATTTCTTAACACTGCACTAAATTTTCTGGTCTGTATTATAAACAAATTTATAACAAATTTATAACTTCGTCCTCATAGCAACCCTAAAATGAAACCATTGTGATCATCACGATCTCCCTCATCGTGTGGATGAGAAAACCCAGGGACAGAGAACCTCACCAATTTGTCTAAATTCTGAGGGATGAGGCTGGGATTTGAACCTGTGTAGTGTAACAACAAAGATCAGGCCTTTCATCGTTATTCAATGGGGGCTCTTGCTGGAGACATCTCCCTCACTGTGTTCTTCACAGAAATAGATGACAGTAGCCAATTCTCATGTTCTTAGCCCCAATTTAATAGTGAAATAATGAAGACTAAGAAATTAAATAATAAATAATAAAATATTTGTAATATAATCAATCTATAGATTTTCTTCCGAGTTGGAGTGTTTTATTTCCTACAAGATGGTATCGCTATTATTATTTTGAGTATCAGAAAACCATCACTGCATACAGATGTCTAAATTCTCTGCAAACCTAGAGTAATAATAGGTTTCTAGAAGTTTTTGAATCCAAAATAAGAGAAACGGAAGCCTGAAGTTTTATTTTAAGAATGAGACCTTCAAATATTGGCACACAAGGATCTTAGTTACTTGTATAATAGCCAATACAAGTGTGGGTCGTGTGAGAAGGTTCTTGTGAGTTAACTGTCTAGGTTAGCCCTTTATTTAATCCAACATCTGTCAAAGGAAAAGCAAATACTGATAGTATACAATTGATATTCATTGTTAAAAAATTAAAGCAATTTTTTAACCAAATTGGTTGTTAAGATGAATGGTGTCTCTTTGGGAAAACAATAAGTTTGATCAGTTTTTCAGAACGTAATGTGCAATCGTACATCAGCAAATTTGAGACTACCTATACGTGTGTGCCTATTTATACATCATATATGTAACGTCTCAGTCCATCTAAGCTGTTACAAGAAAAAAAAAACCATAGATTTGTGGCTTTAACGGCAAACAAATATTTCTCATTGTTCTTAATATTGGGAAGTCCCAGATAAAGGCATCAGTAAGCCAGGTGCCTGGAGAGGATGCCTGTTCTGGTTGACAGACGGCTTCACACTGTGGAAAGGAGCGAGGCAGCTCTCTGGGGTACCTTCTGTGAGGCAGCAATGCCCGCACGAGGACTCCACCTGGGTGACCTTATTAGTACCCGAAGGCCCTTTATCCTAGTTTCGGCTCCTTAGGGTTAGGTTTTCAGCATATGGTTTTTGAAGGCACAAATGTTCACTCCATAGAAGTACAGAAAATTACATCTGATAGGCGGCACCTGTGGCTCAAAGGAGTAGGGCACCAGCCCCATATACCGGAGGTAGCAGGTTCCAACCCAGTCCCGGCCAAAAACTGCAAAAAAAAAAAAAAAAAAAAAAAAGAAAAAGAAAAAAGAAAATAAAAGAAAAAGAAAATTACATCTGAAAGTTTAAATGTTTATGAGGGGTTATTTGTGCTTGCTAAGTTGATGTCACCTATTTTGGCAATTTCTATAATATTTAAGCATTTATAAGAATATGCTTGTTTTCTCACCAGAAAAACTATCTCTACAATAAAGTAATTAATACACATGCATTTTACCAAACAAAAATGATAAAGCAAAAAATAACGCTCATCATTTTTACAGGAATTAATGCAGGAAAGCACAACAGGGAGGAATTATGATATTTCAAAGAACATTTCTTTTGTTTTTTGCTACATTTTCCAAATCTATTTCTTCAAAGTACCATGCAGCTTGGTTGTCTGGACAACTTTTATTGGTATTGTTAGACAACTAACATGTAAGGACCTGAAGAAGAAAATTGTGGTAGAAAAGAAAAAAACGGATGGTACGTACAAAACCAATAAGATTCATTGGAAGAGAAGGGAAAATTGGACACCTATGTAAAGACCTAAAGGGGTTCCGCTCCTGTTTGCTTCCTCACAGTAACTCCCCACACCTCATTCCTTTCTACTACCAAAGGGACCACGTGACATTTCAGCACAGAATGTTCAGAAAATACAGCCTGAAAACAAATCATACCAATGAGAAGGAAATAGGGTATGAAGATGGAGTATTTTATGGAGACTTAGAGCAAGCATGGACAAGTTTATTGAGTTTGCAGCACCGAGTTCTCTTCCCGCATTGAATGTCTCTGAGTCGATTGCTTCTTCTTCCCGCGGTGTATGCAGGAACCAGGGGAACAGGACAGGATGACTCTGCAGTTCATCACTGAGGGTCTCTGAGCCCTGCTACCTGAGTATAGTAGGTGTTTGACACCAACACAATCATGGGGAGACCTGGGCAGGCAGGATCCGCAGCACGAGTGAGATCCTCCAGGCAGCAGCCTGACCAATCACACCCCAACCTGAGACTGAGCAGGGACACTCAGTGGTTATCTGTAGGCGCAGAGGCCTCTCTGTGATCAGGATTCTGAGGGACCAGAGCCGAGCATCTCCTTACACAGTTAGAGCCTCCCATTGCTTATAGGGTCAGAGGAGGGCAAGGACCACCTGGAGGCCAGTAGGCACGTTGGTGCTCACCTGTCATCACATCTGACTGCCATCCCCTTCACACAGCAGCCATCATCACTTCCCTGCTGCCAAATCCCAGCTTCCTGGATTTCTTCCTTTCGACAGTCTAACTTGCCATCATTCACTGAATATGACTCTGGGAAGTATAGTTTCCTGCTACACTAATTTCACACTTCAGGTTTTTTTTTTTATTATTAATTATTTGAGACAGAGCACTTTTGCAGCCCTCAGTAGAGTGCTGTAGTGTCATAGTTCACAGCAACTTCAAACGTTTGGGCTAAAGCTTGCCTCAGCCTCCTGAGTAGCTGAGACTACAGGCCCCCACCACACTGCCTAGCTATTTTTGGAGATAAGCCTCACTCTGGCTCAGGCTGATCTTGAACCTGGGAGCTTAGGCAATCCACCCTCCTAGGCCTTCCAAGTGCTAGGATTATAGGCACGAGCCACTTTGCCCAATGCACTTTATAATTTCACACTATAAACCACCACTATCTGGGTGTGTAGTTTACATGGATATTTGCTATAGTATCACATCTCTCACTATGCTCCTTCTTGTTTAGCCCCTCACAAGTTGTTTCTGCTTTGCTCATGGGATTTTCTTGTGTGAACTCAACATTAGCAAGCATGGTGCAGGCAGACCATTCTTTCCTGGAATAGAATGCAATCTTGGACCCCGGCTACCATGTGAGAATCCAGGTCAGCATCTTAGAGGATAAGAAACAAGGTAAAAAGAAAGTCCTGAGTCCACATAGCCAAAAACACCCATGCATTGTAAGACCCTCTCTGAGTCCAGCTCCAAGAAAACCCCTCAGGTAAACTTAGCCCTATATGTGAGTCCAGATAACACCAAGAGAAGCAGGACCAGCCAGCCCACAGAATCACAAGCAACTATATTTTTGCTTTGTTTTGAAGTAAGAGAAAATTGCATGAGCCACCATATTGAGATGAACTTTTTCATTACTAATATAAAGATTAGTCTTCTTACTATCACACTAATAAGAAAAGTTTTCGTTAAAAGACACAGAATTTGATTTACTAATATTGAGTTTTAAGCTGATCCTTAGCTTTGTCATTTAAATTATTAAAGTGGTGACACTTGAACCATTTTTCAAATCTTGATTTTTACTAAATATTCTAATAAGAACTAATGTCCCGGTCATATCAATCATTACCATTGAGTGTTTACTGGGTAGCACCTTCTGCATTAATTGTTTTACTTTGAACTCTTACAACTTTATAGTTCAAGGTCAATAGGTCTCCCCTAGTACAAACAGAAGCACAGAAATGCCACACAGCTGGATTGGTGGAGCTGAGGTTGGGACTGTGGCCGAGTCTACAGTCTCAACCACCAGGGTAGAACTCAAATACCTGTCCCTGGGGGTGGGCAGCATCTCAGCTGTGGGTCAGTGCAGAAGCACAGGTAATAAATTTCAGGAACTGGCCAGCGTCACTGTAGGTTGACCTGAGCATGGGAAGGAGGCTTGTTCTGATTCCACCAGTCCTTGTGGGGCTTGATTAAAGGGATGAAGAGGAGGGAGCCTCTGCAGGCCAAAACAGGACTTGCTTCATTGGTCCTCTGATGCCGCCAGGACTGCCAGGGATAGGGCACAGTTTGGCTCTAGATGATGCAAAAGTAGGATCATGTGAAAAAAAAAGAATGATCCAGAATTCCTCCAAGTCTTATTTATTTGAGTTGTGCTTGAATATTTATTTTTTCCTTCTGATGAGCTTTGCCACTGCAGCTCTCATTCCCATCCGGTGCTAGGAGCTGAGATATTCTATCTTTGATTCAAACATGACAAAAAGGAAAACAGAAATTAAGGAGCACCCCGCCTTTGATCCCCAAAGAGCTAAACTTAGTTGTTGGAGAGGTTTCAACACAAGAAACAAGCTTCATTGGGAAGAGAGATGGGGAATGTACCTCTCAGAGAGGCTGAGAGGAGATCCACTGGGCTGGACAGAGGACACAGAGGAAAAGGTGAAGGCCACATAGAAGCCCAGTGTCCCAAACAGATGGCAGCATGAGCTGATGCAGCATGAGCTGTGGGTGAGGGAGCTTGGGATAGGGGTAGGGTGAGATGGGGTCAAAGGTTGAAAAATGGAAGTGGGTGTATAGAAAAACCTATGCAAAATTCATCTTAGACTTCCTCTTAAAATGTCATTTCCCACTGATCATAACACAGGTAAATTGCCACATATCTTTAAATAGGATACAAAAGTATCCTTGCCATCAGCAAACATCATCTCTGGTGGAAGATTTGAGACCAAACAACAGACAACTAGAAGAATTCAAACCTACCCCTATGAGTTGCCATAATAGCATCTCAGAATGTAAATAGAGCCCATTGAAGTGGAAGTAGAAGAATGTTATTTCTACATCACTTGGAAATCTGGGATATAGACATAGTCTCTTCTCCACCACAGCCAGTCCATACCTGTCCACTCTGCAGGTGTGTCTCATCCTTCTAGGTAATGAGAGTTCAGCACTTGGGGTTAATTCATCTTGTAACAGCAGCGGGTATGGTTACTTTCCTAAGAATGTGTTTAGAAGTAGGAGAGGAAATAGGAGCTGTAAGCATAACAGAGAAGGAGCAGAAAGAGAAAGAGAGAGAGAGAGAGAATGCCAGGAAATCGGGGTGTCAGGAAGACCCAGGGAAATCAGAAGTTTCAAAAGATTAGACGTGGAAGAAGGGGACATGTCCAGGAATGTTAAATAGAGTAAAAAGTGTTTTAAAAATTAACAAAAAGATTATAAAGCTATCTGATACAAAAAGAAGTAGGTCATTAGTTTATTCAGGTTTCTGCGTTAGATGAATGCTAGAGTTAAAACACCGCCCGCTGTTACAGAAGGGCACGAGTGTTAAGGGAACGTCCTTGATGAGTGCATGAACGCAAGGTAAAGGGTTTGACGATGATAGATGTAGGAAAATAGACTAATAGTTTGAAAGTGAGAAGATCAAAGGATTTTTAAAAGTGAAAGGTAAAAAGAATAATACATGGATGGTTGACACAAAAGGCACTGGAAAGCGGCTTCATCAGTGTGGGAATCTTAAACTTCAGAGAACAGAAGGAATGGGATTAGTGTAGAGATGAGGAGAGAATGGAGGAATTCTACTTAGAGATGAGGAGAGAATGGAGGAGTTCTACCTAGAGATGAGGAGGGTATGGAGGAGTTCTACCTGGAGATGAGGAGAAAATGGAGGAGTTCTATCTGGAGATGAGGAGAGAATGGAGGAGTTCTATCTGGAGATGAGGAGAGAATGGAGGAGTTCTATCTGGAGATGGGGAGAGAATGGAGGAGTTCTATCTGGAGATGGGGAGAGAATGGAGGAGTTCTATCTAGAGATGAGGAGGGTATGGAGTAGTTCTACCTGGAGATGAGGAGAGGATGGAAGAGTTCTACCTGGAGATGAGGAGAGTATGGAGGAGTTCTATCTAGAGATGAGGAGAGAATGGAGGAGTTCTACCTAGAGATGAGGAGAGAATGGAGGAGTTCTATCCAGAGATGAGGAGGGAATGGAGGAGTTCTATCTAGAGATGAGGAGGGTATGGAGGAGTTCTATCTGGAGATGAGGAGAGAATGGAGGAGTTCTATCTAGAGATGAGGAGGGAATGGAGGAGTTCTACCTGGAGATGAGGAGAGAATGGAGGAGTTCTACCCGGAGATGAGGAGAGAATGGAGGAGTTCTATCCAGAGATGAGGAGGGAATGGAGGAGTTCTATCTAGAGATGAGGAGAGAATGGAGGAGTTCTACCTGGAGATGAGGAGAAGATGGAGGAGTTCTATCCGGAGATGAGGAGGGTATGGAGGAGTTCTATCTGGAGATGAGGAGAGAATGGAGGAGTTCTATCTGGAGATGAGGAGAGAATGGAGGAGTTCTATCTAGAGATGAGGAGGGAATGGAGGAGTTCTATCTAGAGATGAGGAGAGAATGCTCCTATCCAGAACTCCCGCAGAAGCATGAGAACAGGTTTAGAAATACATGACATGA
>CAUYQV010053906.1:0-21747 GCA_963574575.1 Galagoides demidoff
ATAAATAAAGAAGAATGGAGCCCAACTTGCTGTATTCAGAATTGTACCCAGCCAGAGTTGAAAGTATCACTCAAATGAAATTAACACACCGGCTCGGCGCCTGTGGCTCAATCGGCTAATGCGCCAGCCAGGTACACCTAAGGTGGCGGGGTCGAATCCCCAGCCCGGGCCCGCCAAACAACAATCATGGCTGCAACCAAAAAATGACCGGGCATTGTGGCGGGCGCCTGTGGTCCCAGCTACTTGGGAGGTGGAGGCAGGAGACTCGCTTGAGCCCAGGAGTTGGAGGTTGCTATGAGCTGTGATGCCATGGCACTCTACCAGGGGGATATCTTGAGGCTCCGTCTCAAAAAAAAAAAAAAGAAAAGCAGTTATTTTACGTGCCATTTGCTGAATATTAAAAAAAAAAAAAAACAACAACACTAAAAGATCCCCAGAAAACGTCTTAAATTGTCAGCAATGTTATTATGCTTTTGTATCTTACACAAAATGAGTTCAGTTCTGAGGGTACTAATTGGGTCTAAAAATACTGAAGATGAGCAGGGCCTGTGCTGAACTTACACACACACAAAATGGCTTGCAAATTGATAACCAAACCCTGCAGTTGTTCTGGGGACTCTACGGGGACTTTCTCCATTAAACACGCAATGCTCTCTGCAGCTGGAAAGTCACAATTGCTACCCTTGGGCACAAAATTTTCGCAACAAGTGATTCTCAGGAGAGACCTGGGGAAAAACGAAGCGACTCCCAGGAAGTGGAGGCGGGGTCCGGCCCCGGGGCCTGGGGCCTCGGGAGGAAGCGGGTCAGCGGGCCAGGGAACCCCGGGGAGACCCTCGTCTCTGGCGGCCGGGTCCCCGCCCGTCGCCTGCCGCCCTCCCGGGTGGGTCATTTCAGCAGCCACGGCGGTTTCGATCGCAGGCAGTGGCTCTGCCCAGTGACTCCACGTCCCCCAGACAGACTCGGACTCTTGCTCAGCACACCGCTCAGTCTTTCTCTTACGCACAGAAACCAGGTTTCCTGCGGCCGTGGCTCTGGCAGGCACTGACCCGACTTCCAAAGCCATCTGAAAAGTCGCTTTCTGGATCCGGGCATCAAGTCCCTGCCCCCACCAAGCTATCTCCGTTGCCAGAAGAGACGCGGCACCGCCACTCACCTCCTCGGGGCTCAGGAGTCTTCCAGGGACCCCGCGCCGCTTCCCGCTCCGCCTGAGCCCCCGCCTGGCGCGGGGACGACCCGGAGAGCGGATGTCGGAACGGAAGCCCCTGGCGGGAGTGAGGACGCGTAGCGCGTCCAGGCGGAGGCATGCCGGATCCGGGTTTTCGCTGAGGCCCTATTTAAAAGCTCGGGACAGTACGCGGCACCCAGGGTCTAGTATCTTGGGAGATGCAGCCTTAAGGAGTGCTTAAGGCCAGAGGCTCGAGACCAGCCAGGGCAACATAGCCAGAGCCCGTCTCTGCAAAAAAAAAAAAAAAATAGAAAAATTAGGCAGGAGTGGGATCACCTGTAGTCCCAGCTACTTGGGAGGCTGAGGCAGGAGGATCGCTTTGAGCCCAGGAGTTTGAAGTTGTTGTGAACTATAACCGTGTCACTGCACTGTAGCTAGAGCGACACAGCAAGACTCTGTCTTCAAAAAGTAAATAAAATTTAATTTAAAAACAAGTGGGACCTCAATTCCATGAACACAGGGCTGCCCCTCCCAAGTGAGTCTGGGGTGCAGTCAGCCTGAGGCCCCATCCTTTCTTGAAAGTTCTCCGGAAGCTTCCAGAGACCTTCTTCTTCAACAAGTTACTGGACACTTTCTGCTAGGACTGGAGCGTCTATTCAGGAAATCTGAGGCCCTTTTAAGCTACAGTAAGTCTGGGCACCTCTCACCGGTCTCCTCACGGTGCAGTCTGGACACCGTGATCAATTGGCTTGATTCTACTGATTGCTAATGATCTAGATGTTTGAACTCCAACTGGGATTTTGTGCCTTTGTAATGCCTTTATAAATTCATTAGTGCCTTTACAAAAAGAGGCCAGAGATAACTTCAAGGTGCAAGGCGCCTCCTCGGGCACAGACCCTGTGGGGAATCTGCAGCCAGTAGTGTTCTATTGTTTATAAATTGCCCAGCTAAAGTATTTTGTTACAACAGCCCCAAAATGGAACAGACACTGATAAAGGAAAACTGGCCGACTTCAAAGTACTGCACTCTAAATCTAGATAACCCAAATAAAATTATTTTGCCCTAGTCCAGGAGATGTTAAACCTAGGAAGGCAATTCAAGACTTTGGGAAGGCTGAGACTAGTATGAGACAGGTGCTGTGCCCAGGACTCAAGACTGGAGGAGGCACTGATTCTCCCGTCTTGCCAGTGCTGGGAGCGCTTGCAGGGACCAGTGAGTGATGTGCTGTCTTAGGCCCACCTCGCCCCAGACCTGAACCCTCAGAGCACCAGTGCCAAAGCATCTCTGTAAAAACAGGTCGATAATAATGGTGCACCTTCCAGAAAAAGTCAAACATGATGAAAAAGATTAACAAATTGGATATATATATATACATCAAAAGGCATGTATGCGGGGCCATAAAACACACCCCAACAAATTCAAAAGTACTGATATTATGCAAAGTATGCTGTCAGAACACAATGGAATTAAACTAGAAATCAGTAACTGAAAGATAACTAGGAAATTCCAAGATATGTGCAGATTAAACAATACACTTCTATATAGCATGTGGCTCAAAGAAAACTCAAGATTGGTTCTGTGACTTGCTTTGGCCACTGAGTGGGGGAGATGTGACAAGGTACCAGTTGTGAGCCCTGGCCTCAAGTGGCTTTGCATACTCTCATTCCTGTTCTTGTCATCCTCCCCAGCTTCTATGAGACCAATGCCATAATAGTATTCTGATTCTGGACAATGAGACATAATCACTCAGTCACTCCTGTTGTCCCAAACAATAGCCAGTCAACTCTAAGGGATGTGAGTGACACCGTCTTAGACCAGTCAGCCCACAAGCCACTCCACCAGGTGACTACAGATACGAGTAAGCCCAGATCAGCAGACTGCCAGCCTGACTTCTAGAAACACGAGCATTAATAAATGTTTCCTGTTTTAAGCACCAAGGTTCAGAGAGATGTTACACAGCAGTAGTTAACCAATACAGAAATTGCTCCCCATAAACGGGCTAAGGCTGTCACAGCAGCTTTGGTTTGGGCACCAGATGGTGGGCAAAGATGAAAAAAGCACTAATCATGCATCTATTGGACAGACTGGAGAAGTCATTGTCTATTGCTAAGAGTTCCACTACAGATGCAAGAAAAAGTAAATATCCTCACACTTTTTGTCTGATTGTGGCAACGAAAACTGGACGGGAGAAAGAATACAAGAGAAACATATTAATACAGCGAAAAATATGCAGAACGAATACTCAGAAATAACCTTGTGAAGAGTCCATTTTACTCCAAGAAAAATCCAAAATTTGAGATGTTTTTCTAGGAGAAAATCACTATAGCAAACTAGAAAAATGATAATACTTGTTATATCATAGCAAAATATTTAGTAAAACTATCACCTATGGTATGTCAATGGAAAAGAAACCATAGGCTCTGCGCCTGTGGCTCAAGTGGCTAAGGCGCCAGCCACATACACCTAAGGTGGAGGGTTCGAATCCAGCCCAGGCCCGCCAAACAACAATGACGGCTGCAACCAAAAAATGGCCAGGCATTGTGGCAGGCGCCTGTGGTCCCAGCTACTTGGGAGGCGGAGGCAGGAGACTCGCTTGAGCCCAGGAGCTGGAGGTTGCTGTGAGCTACAATGCCGTGGCACTCTACCCAGGGGGATAGCTTGAGGCTCTGTCTCAAAAAAAAAAAAAAAGAAAAAAGAAAAGAAACTATAATCTGTAAAATAATTTATAGAGGTTTATTCTGAGCCAAATGTGAGCACTGTGACCCGGAGTCAGAGCCAAGAAGCCTTGAGCATGTGGACTCACTGTGGTGGAGTGACAGTTTGGTTTTATATATTTCAGGGAGACAAGAATCACAGGTAAAGTTATAAATCAGTATGTGGAAGGCATCCAGTTTTGGCCTGAAAAGGGGGCACATCTCAAAGGGGGACCCACAGGTTATTGGTGGCTTTAAAGATTCTTTAGGTGACAATGGGCTAAAAGAGTTAAAGGACCATAAGTGAGTGGAAAGGAATGCTGAGATAAGTGTCTGCTGATCAGAGACCAACTACCTGAGCTTGCCAGGACTCAATCAGTTTCTTGTGTGTATTGAGATCTCCAGGTGGGTCTTATGTAGCCTCAGGCCTGTTATGAGTCACAGAGGACATCCCTCTGATGGGAGGAGGGCATGATGAGGCATGTCTAATCTCCTTTCTCATGATTAGTAACTCAGTTTTAGGGGATCCCCTTGGCCAACGGGGATTCTAATCAGGCAGCTATGGGGATATGGCGGGGTGTGAGGGGGAAGGCTTAAGATTTTAGTTCAGGCTCGGAGGCTGTAGCATAGTGGTTACGGTGCGCCCCATACACCAAGGCTGACAGGTTCAAAACTGGCCCCGGGCCACCTAAATAACAATGACAACTGCAACCAAAAAAAAGCCAAGAGTCGTGATGGGCACCTATAGTCCCAGCTGCTTGGGAGGCTGAGGCAAGAGAATCACTTAAGCCTAAGAGTTGGAGGTTGCTGTGAGCTGTGACGCCACAGCAACTCTACCAAGGGCAACATAGTAAGACTCTGTCTCAGAAAAAATATATATATATGTTTTTAGTGCACAAATAACTTGCAAGATATAAAACATACCTCATGAACTTGTATAGCTTGATACAATGATTTCTGGGCAGAATGCTAATGTATTAGTTGGCATATTTTAGTTGCATACTGTAAGGCCTGCTAGAAAGAAAGAAGAAAAAGACCACATTACAGCTAGAATTTAAAGGGACTATAGAGAGATTAAAATTGAGCAGTTTGGAAAATCAATTTTGTTCTCAGCTCCAGCCTCCCCTGCCAGTGAAAGACACTCAAGGTCAGAAGACTGTTACAAATTGTTACCTAATACCTCTTCTCAGTTTAAGGGAAGCCTCAGTAAGATCCATGGGAATGTCTTCCCATAGTACCTTCACATACCCAAGGTCACCACAACTAAGTCCAGAGAGAAGTTTGTCTGATAAAAAAATTATGTACCTGGCTTTGGTCCAATGGAGTGGACTTAAATCAGATTCTACATAGAAAGCACATGACGCTTTAAAAAGCTGTACAATGTGAAAGTGCTCCCAACTAAAATGCGTTGAACTGCTGGGCCCCAAACTTCTATAGGCAGGATATGCACTGAGAGGTGTCCTCAGTTACCGGCAGGTGCTATTTCTTTAGGAATAGCCAAGGAGGATGATGGAAAAGAAAGGAGCTTCAGAGAGTGTAGCCAAGAACTCTGGTGACCAAGGGACCAGGGAGCCATTTGAAGACAGCAGAACTGGGCCCTACTCAAAGAACATTCCCTGCCTCTGGTGTAGAGGGGCCTGGCAACATTACTGGCTGGGAGTACATGGAGACACCCATGTGCCTGCTGCTGGGTGCTATCAACTTTAACTGAATGTCTAGCTCAGTGGTTAAGGAGCCGGCCGCATGCTGGGGCTAGTGGGTTCAAACCTGGCCTGGGCCTGCTTAAAAAAAAAAAAAAGCTAAGTATTGTGGCAGGCACCTGTAGTCCCAGCTACTAGGGAGGCTGAGGCAAGAGAATCGTGTTGAGCCCAAGAGTTTGAGGTTGCTGTGAGCTGTGACACCACAGCACTCTACCGAGGGCAACATAGTGAGACTCTGTCTAAAAAAAAAAAGCATATTGAGTCACTCAAAGGATGAACAGCTAAAATAGTCTTCAGACACTGGTGCAAAACTCTGAAAGAGCAAGCTCATTGGCAAGAGAGGCAGAAATCGCCTTCCCCTTAGGACTTTTGGTCATTGTGCTAGATTCAAGATCATCTAAATTTAACAGTTTTTTTTCCTTTTCTTCTTTGCAGTTTCTGGCTGCCTGATGATTATTTTGGCAACTTAAGCAAGCATATTAATAATGGTATACCAGAACTCTGATAACGACTCCCACTTCTGCCAGCTACCCATTACATGACAGAGAGATGTGATATAACCCATATCTCTTCCTCTTGGTAAGCTCCATGGCTCTGCTAACACCCCACCTATTCTTCCTCCCTCTAAGCCAGTGGTTCTCAATCTTCCTAATGACACGACCCTTTAATTCAGTTCCTCATGTTGGAGTGACCCCCAACTGTAAAATTATTTTCTTGTCTCAGTTTTTCATTGTTAGTAGAGACGGGGTCTCACTTTTGCCCAGACTGGTCTGGAACTTGTGAGCTCAAGCAATCCACCTGCCTCAGCCTCCCAGAATGCTAATATTACAGGCATGAGCCACTGCGCCCAGCCAAGACATCATCCTTGATCTTGAAAAGCTCAAGGTCTAATAAAACAGATAATACACCAATAATCATAATAAAATACTAGTGAGCAATACATATTGCATTATGGTAACACAGATGAGAAAGAACTATGGGGATGTAGATACGTATAAAGAGTACTGAAAAAGCATTCTTTTTGGCTTAGCGCCTATGGCACAGTGGTTATGGCGCCAGTCACATACACTGAGGGTAGCAGGCTCAAACCCAGCCTGGGCCAGCTAAAAACAATTACACCTGCAAAAAAAATAGCTGGGCATTGTGGTGGGTGCCTGTAGTCCCAGCTACTTGGGAGGCTAAGGTAAGAGAATCTCTTAAGCCCAAGAGTTGGAGGTTGCTGTGACACCACAGCACTTTACCAAGGGTGACATAGTGAGACACTGTCTCCAAAAAAAAAAGAAAAAAGAAAGAAAAAAAAGCATTCTTTTAAATTTTCTTTCATTCTTCTTTTAAATTATAAATTACTTTCAAACCAAAACAAAATCTCGTAAAGAATAATACATATATAATAGACACCGTGAATGTACCAAAGTGAGTTGAGAAAGGTTAAGAAATAAATGTTACAGATATATTTGAACTCCCTAAACCAGGTGCAGGGGCTCACTTCTGTAATTCTAGCACTCTGGAAGGCTGAAGTGGAAGAATCTCTTGAGCTCAGGGGTTTGAGACCAGCTGGGGCATGAGTAAGACCCAGTCTCTACCAAAAATAGGAAAATCAGCTGGGTGTCATGGCAGGTGCCTATAATCCCAGCTACTTGGGAGGCTGAGGCAGAAGGATCACTTGAACCCAGGAGTTGAAAGTTCTGCTGTGAGCTCTGCTGGTGCCAGAATACTCTAGCCAAAGCAGCAGAATGAGACTGTCTCCAGGAAAAAAAAAAAAAGAAAGAAAGAAAGAAAAAAAGAAATCCCTATGTAACCCTCTGCAATCACATTCCCTCTCCCACAGCACCGCCCTCACCCCTGCCTTAAATTACCCACCATTCAGGCTACCGGTGCTTGCTTTTTGCATACTTTTATTACATGCACGTGTACTGCTAAAAAATACATAAATAATATCATCGTATGTGTTTTTAAACTTCATGACAAATATATTGTGTTTCTGTTGCAGACAAATGCAAGGTAGCCTTGGGATAAACCATCTGACTCCTGCTGTCTGATGTTTACACGGGATATCCCGATACAATTTAAACTAGGCATTAAATATAGCTCCACCTCTCACACACACCCGTTCTTGAAATGGGTTAACTGGTTTATAGAAATTAAATGGCCCAAGATACTCTGTAAAAAGATAATTAGTTATAACTAAAGTTTGGCTGCGAAGCCAGTGCTGATCAATGCTTTCCAGCAGAGCCACAGTCTTCACCTGCATGCAGTAAAAACTACATTATGTGTTCTATATTGAATTACTTCATAAAGTGATATGCATTCAAATTAAGGGCCCATCCTTACTCAGTCTTGTGGTATTAGAATAGCCTTTTTTTTTTTTTTTTTGAGACAGAGCCTCAAGCTATGGCAGAGTGCTTAGGGTAGAGTGCTATGAGCATCACAGCTCATAGCAACCTCCAACTCCTGGGCTCAAGCGAGTCTCCTGCCTCCGCCTCCCAAGTAGCTGGGACTACAGGCGCCCACCACAACGCCTGGCTATATTTTGGTTACAGCCATTGGCGGGCCCGGGCTGGATTCGAACCCGCCACCTTAGGTGTATGTGGCTGGCGCCTTAGCCACTTGAGCCACAGGCGCTGCCAGAATAGCCTTTTAAAAACGAAATGAATCAGTAAAGATCCTCTTGCCCCGGCGAAAATAAAAATGGGGGGAGGAGCCGGTCCTCACGGCGGCTCAGGAACCGCACGCAGGGTAAGAAGAGCGCGCCCGAGACACCGGCCGCCGGGCGCGGCCCTCGGGTCTGGGGACACGGCCCAGAGCCGGGCAGCGCGCGCCGACGCGCCTGCGGGAATGACGTGTGATGACGTGGCGGCCGCCAGGGGTCACTGTGCCCTCCCGAGAGTCTCAGAGTTTCTCGCGAAACCCGAGGCCAGGCTACCCCGGAAGTGACTTTCCGGAAGAAGCATGTCTGCTCCTGTCTGAGCCGCCGACATCATGCAGTCGGACGATGTGAGTCTCTTTTTGTTATTCTGTCACCCCGGGGTTCGCGCAGGGGAAGGTGCCCACTTTAGAGCGCTCAGAAGGCGCGGACTGTGCTGGCCGGTTTGCCTCGGGTGGCTCCCGACGCGGCTTCTTGAATCCGGATTCCCAACGTGGGGTTCCCGCGCGTCCACTCGGGATTTCCAACCCGCTGCCCAGCCAGTAATGGGGACAGGACACCGCCACCCCAGCCACGGGTCGGTGTGGCCAGACCTGGGCGCTGACCGTGAGGGACGTGGTGCCACGCTGCCAGCTGTCAGCCTCCGGCGGGGGGGCGGCTCGGCGGATTCCCTTCTCCACGTGCAACTGCGCTGGGTTTTTCTTTACACTTGCTCTGACGTCTGCCTACGTTCGCTCCTTTAGTTCTTGGTTGGAGAAATTCGTAACGTGTTTAAAATGTGCTGAACTTTGTGGTAGTTACCGAAAATTTGGTTGTTAACAAGCCAGACAGTCCCTGCTCTTCTGGACTACTCTGGAGGGAGACAGACAGCAAACAAGTGAACCAATGTGCAATACTACCATAAAAGAAAAATCAGGAGTGATGAAGTGTCGTTAGGAGAGACCAGGTCAGGGAAAGTTTCTCTGAACAGAAGACGTTTGAGCTGAGTTCCAAAAAGTGTGAACCAGCTACTGAGGGACTGAAAGGAAAAACAGTCCCCGCAGTGGGATCCGTAAAGTGCAGATCAGATCCGAAGGTACAGGAAGGAACTTAAAAGACACACAGTGTGTGACTGTGTAAGAGATAGGTAATGAAGCTGGATATGGTTGCCAGGGCAACCGACTCCTGTAGGAAGTGTTTCTAGGGCTTTTAATGTTACCGTAAACGTTTTTGAAAAGTTCTTTAGTTGCTGTGTTGGAGGACGTTTGGACGAGGAAGAATGACAGCAAGGAGACTAGGGAATGGTGAAAGTAGCTTCAACGAAGGTAGTAATGGTGGAGAGGAAAAGAAATGGATGGATTTTAATTCGGTGATCAATTCAGTGAAGAAGAAAAGGGAGAAATCAAGGGATGTTACATTTAAACACATCACAGGTGATTTTACTTATTGAAATGGGGAAGGAATGCCCTATTCTTTCAAGAGGTGTGGAATTGACACCATTTAGATGTGTTAATACATATATTTATGATGCCTATTAGATATTGAAGTGGAAATGCCAAATAGGCCTACATACGTAGGTATTCAGGGAAGAAGTCTGACCAGGAGACAAACTTAGAGGTTGGCAATTTAGAGATTCTAAGTAAAGCTGTGAGCCTAAATGCCATCCCTACTTTTCCAGTTTCATTTTCTCTTACCTACTGTCTACTATCTCCCACCAAACAGACCCATAAGATTCCCACAGTGTGTTCTCTTCTTTTTTCCTTCTTCATGTTTTTCCTTTAACTGCTTTAAAGCTTTTTCCCAATTCCTCAAGGCACTTGAAAGACTACCAGACTCTCATGCACCACTGTGTGGCTACTTTGTAAATTTACCTTTACTGCTACCTTGTGATACTTCCTTGACAGATCTTTCCTCTTCACTAGATACACAAACTCTTTTAAAAACTAAAACCTTCCTTCATTCAACAAATATTTGAGTGCCTACTGTGTGTCAGGACTTGGAGATGTTAGTGCCTTACATAAATCAAGTATACAATAAATGCTGAATGAATAAAGAGCACATTGGTTACTGGAAGATAGTGATAGATACTTTTCTTGCTCTCAGTGAGTTACAATTATGGTATGTATATCCAAAAATCTCATTTTTAGTAGTGACAGGGTCTCACTCTTGCTCAGGCTGGTCTCGAACTCCTGAGTGTATATACATACATGCATATAACCCTTTATGCTAATAAAAGCAAGTTAAAAACCATGCAGACAAAATCAAAGGCTGGACCATACCTACCACCTGCACACACTACACTTGGTGAATCTCTTTAAGGAGGGAAAATGGTGCATTCTCTTTCACTTTGATTTAGTATAACATGCCTTCCTCCCATATCACAATGAGCATATTAAGTAAAAAAGGAAAGTTATTATATAATATGATCTCATTAAAAATATACACACAGGCATAGCTAGTGAAATGTATAGAAAAAATTAGGAAAAATATTTACAAAATACTAATGAAATTTTATCTCTGTGTCATGCAGTCATGGTCATTGCTGATCTATATTTTGTTCTTATACAAGAATTTTTTGTTTGTATAAAGAAAAGTAAACAAGTCAGGCTATTTTAAAAACTGTTTCTTTCTCTCATTACTTACAGACTCTTTTTTTCAGTAAAGCAGGCAATGTCCGAATACCTAGGGCACTGTCTTCTGAAATACTGTGGCATCTCTTGGGTCAGAGCATTTGAAATGGTTTTTTTTAATTTTGTCTTGCAGGTTATCTGGGATACACTAGGAAACAGACAATTTTGTTCCTTCAAAATAAGGTGAGTGTAAATTTACAATTTTGACTGAGATTCTTTCAGTTGTTGGCTCAACTTCGTAGCTCTGTGGTTAGGGCGCCGGCCACATAACACTGAGGCAGGCCAGTTTGAACCCCACCTGGGCCTGCTAAACAACATTGACAACTGCAACAAAAAAATAATCGCCAGGCATTGTGGTGGGGGATTGCAGTCCCAGCTACTTGGGAGGCTCAGGTAAGAGAATCACTTAAGCCCAAGAGTTTGAGGTTGCTGTGAGCCTATGATGCCACAGCACTCTACCCAGGGGGACAGCTCGAGACTATGTCTCAAAAAAAAGATTCTTTCAGTTGTCTCCTTGGTAATCCATTTTATAATCTTTGTTTTCCTCTCATTCTAGAACCAAGACTCAAGGTTTCTGCAGAAATGAATACAACTTGACTGGACTGTGTAATCGGTCATCTTGTCCCCTGGCAAATAGTCAGTATGCCACCATCAAAGAAGAGAAAGGTAACTAACTCCCTGGGTTTAACTGCCCTGAGAACTACCCAGCAGCCTCTAAAGGGATGGTTTTTAGTAACACTGACAGTATTTTACTTTACCCTTCAGGACAGTGCTACTTGTACATGAAGGTTATAGAACGAGCGGCTTTTCCCAGGCGTCTCTGGGAACGGGTAAGACTTATGACTAAACAGTGACCAGTGATCAAAAGCATAAAGGCCACATGCTTGACCATATCTAGATTAAGCTTTTAAAGCCATCCTGATTAAGCCCTGTTGTCGACAGTGAAGATCTAATAAATCATTTACATTTACCATTCAAAGTTCCATTTTCTATTTGGTAGGTCCGGCTCAGTAAAAACTATGAGAGAGCACTGGAACAAATAGATGAAAATTTAATTTACTGGCCGCGTTTCATTCGACACAAATGTAAGCAGAGATTCACCAAAATCACCCAATACCTAATTCGAATTAGGAAACTTACATTAAGGCGACAGTAAGTATTTGGATGATTTATTTATTTTTAAATCTTTGTTTCCATGGAGCATGTCTTGAAGCTGAGAGATTGTGAAACCTTAATGATTTCTATTACATTCCACTGTGTAGAATCTTTTATGATAAACTAAGAAGAAACTTTATCTCAGACTAAATGTGTGCCCTTTAAAACAGTACAATGTAACTTGGTTACCCTCCCTACCTGAAAATCTTCCAACTCCTGAGGGAATCTTAACATTAGAGGTTTGAAAATGACATTAAAAATATGAACTTTACTCTGGAGTCACTGAAAACTCATTTAAAGAGTGATATGAAATTCACAGACTAAACAGACTGCCTTCTCAAGTGTTAGGCCCTGCTGCTTTTTCATTGTGGCCTACAAAGAATACCAAAGATATTGATTTTCTGTAGAAAATTCCTTTTTCTTAGTTCCCTAAAGCATTAACTTGAGCACAGTAAATGCCCTCAGAATCTCAGGCTTAAAAAAAAAAACAAAAACAGTCATCTTCAAATACATGTAAAATGACTTTTCATAGCATTAAATATAGCACAAAAGTTCTAGAAATGTTACATGTATCTTGCTGTGTTGAGCTGAGCCATACAAAACCAATTCCATGTGAACTTGCAATATGTGATGTGTTTTATTTCTCCTAGGAGGAAACTCGTTCCTTTGAGTAAGAAGGTGGAGCGTAGGGAGAAAAGAAGAGAGGTAACTTACTGTTCTGATAGTCACCCCTTCTGTATTTTCACTGGGGAGGGGGGTGTGTGGACAGGGCTCACGAGAGATTCAGTCACCATGTCTGTGTAAACTGTTTAGGATGACTCTAGGTAATGGTTCACTACTGGATAATGATATTAGTTGCTGAAGACATCAGAATTTTTATATCTTATAATTTTTAGGGCAGGTTAAAATAAGGGCACTTTAGGGGAGGGTATCTGTAATGGGGAAGAGAAAGAACTTGAACTTAGAGCTCTACAACTCCTTTATCTGAAATTCTTGAGGTCACATGTCTTATGTATTACGTATTACCTTCAGCAGAGTTTGAGTATTCTAGTCACATACACTTATATTTCTGCAGTGAAATATACATGTTCACACTAGATGGATTAAAAAATATATATTCATTAATAGCCTCATGTCCTTTCCAGTCATTTGGCTGCTAAATTGAATTTTTGGACTTTGAAATTGCTGGTAAAGAACTGACAACTGAGGCAGGAATATCACTTGAAGTCAGGAGTTTGAGGTTGCTGGGTGGTACACTGACACCACGGCACTCTAGCCAGGGCAGCAGAGTTAAGACTCTGTCTCAAAAACAAACAAACTCAGCCAGGAACAGTACACACCCAGCACCCTATAATCCCAGCACGTCAGGAAGCAAAGCCAGGAGGATCATTTGAGGCCAGAATTTCCAAGCTGCAGGGAACTATGAAAGTACCACTGCATCCCAGCTTGGGCAGCAGAGCAAGACTGTCTCTAAAAAGGAAAAGAAAAAAAGAAAGAATTGAAAACTCCAATTTTTATCTCGTGTTACTTGCTCCTTTGCAGTGAACTGGGCAGTTTTGTTACTAAAGCATCAAATACTGATGGCAGCATTATCCTATCTATGGGAAATGCACTTATCTCCAGCCTTTGTCCCAGAGTAGTTTGCCTGTTCCCCTCACTGGAATCTCACTCATGCTGAATCCTCTCTGCTTTAAGCTCCAGGAATCAGCTTTTACCAGCAAGTTCAAATTTTCACTCATTCTTGGAATTTGCTTTGCTTATCTCTCTTTCACCAACAGACACTGGCTTGATCATTTGTCATCTCCTGTTAAAAAAATAACATTCATGCCAGGCGTGGTGGCTCACGCCTATAATCCCAGCACTATGGGAGGCTGACGAGGGAGAATTACTTGAGCTTAGGTGTTCAAGACAGACTTGCCTGAGTGAGACCACAACTCCTAAAACAGTGAAAAGAAAAAAACCCAGCCAGGCACCAGGGCGAACACCTATAATCCCAGGGCCTTCTGGAGGCTGAGGCAGTGGGATGCCCACGGCCCAAGTCTGAGGCTGCAGTGAGCTATGATGCCACTGAACTCTGCTCAGGGTGTAGAGTGGAACTCTGTTTCAACAACAACAACAACAACAACAACAAAAAAAAAAAAAGCAAAGAAACTAAAAAAAATAGGGTGGCACCTTTAGTCCCAGCTACTCAGGAGGCTGAGGCAAGAGAATCACCTAAGCACAGGAGTTGGAGGTTGCTGTGAGCTGTGACACCCTGGCACGCTACCGAGGGCGATAAAATGAGACTGTCTCAAAAAAAATAATAATAAAATAAAATAAAAAAGAAATTTAAAACTTCTGCTAGGTTACATACTACTTGATAGCCATTGTTATCTTAGGAAAGGTTGGTAAACATTTTTCTTTTTCTGACAGATGCACAGCTCTTTAGGTTCTATAACTTTTTAAAAGTACTAAGAAACATACCTTTGTAAAACTATTACTTGTCTTTTGCAAAATATTCAACATCATTATAAATCCACTTACCCAAGCGGTTATATGTGACTAATGTGAATAAAGGAGAACCCCATTTTAAACTCTCTCTATGGAGGAGTCTTCCTCGGGATATTCTGCTCATTGTATCTGACACACAACTATTTGGTTTATGGACGTACTCAGGGTACTGATGCCAGTATACATGAAAAATACCAGTAACAAAAAATGCACCTGAGTTTTGAGTATATTCTTCCTACACCTTAGTGGATTGGATCGCTCTTGAGGGGTAAGGACCCCCACATTAGAGAATAACCTGGAACATAACCTGTAGCCTTTTAATTGACCCATGTGCCCCTCATCTTGTAGCACGTAATTTATTCCACACACAATTTAAGTTAATCATTCTAACAGCTGTTGAAAACCCTGTATGGTAATTTTCACTATCAAATTAATGCAAACTCTTAGGCTAGAAAAATAGATCATGGTTAGATTTTTATGTTTTGGGTCATACAGGTTGATGAAAAAGATTTTTTAACCTATTTTTCTAAAACATGGAATCCAGCATGGTTTTAAAAAATGTGAAAGGATGAAGATCTCTCTTTCCTTTTCTCAGGTTTTACAAAGTCTGGCTTCAGGATAGCTAATTTTTTGAGCTGCTTAAATATATATAGAAGTACATGTTTTGTATATCTGTCAAATGCTTTTTTAGAATTTGATTAAGAATGTTGTTTATAAAACCTTACAAATTGTGAATTTGAAAGGTTCCCAAGAAAATTTGGGAGGGAAAGAAGAAGCGTATCTGGTTAGAGAGGCAGAAGCCAGTATTGTAAGGGGAAAAAATGATTGTATCATCTTTCTCCTTTAAAAAAACTTAGTAGTTTCTTCCACTTTTGCAGGTTGAAAAATCAGTACTAATGAATTAAATAGGTTTGCTGTTTTTCTCTTATAGGAAAAGGCATTAATAGCTGCTCAACTGGACAATGCCATTGAGAAGGAATTACTGGAGAGACTGAAAAAAGATACGGTAAGCTAGTACAGTAGAGCCTCTCTGAGCTGACCGCCCCAGGGACTGTAACAAACTGGCCAGTATGGGGAGGGGGTCACCATAAGGAACGAGGCCTGCTGGACTGAGACCTACATGTGGTGCATGTCTGGTCTATGAAATTTAGGTCAACTTGAGGTGGTCAGTGTAGGGAGGTGGTCAACTATGGAGGCTGTGCTATAGTTTTCAGGTACAAATTTTATTTTTTAGGTGGTAGTATCATGCTTGGAAATATTGAGAAAAGAAGCTAGGAAGATCTCAACTCTGATTTTATCCCTGAAATAAAGTCACGTAGGCCTGGCTTTCTCACTTTAGTTCATTGATACAAGCATATCAAATGCTTTGGTTACCCCTGACATTCCATTCACCAGAAGAGACGTCTCTCACTTTTGCCGTTATTCTCAATTCCCATTCCCAAATGCAGCAATTCTGTATCTCTCTATAAAAGCCAAAGGATTTTGCTTCTCCTATTGCTCTTGACTTTAAGGATCTTTAAAATGAGTTTTGATTCTTTCTTAAAATTAGTGTCATTTATACAGACATGCTTAAAATATGCTTTTTCCTTATTATTTCCTGTTCTCAACAAAATTACACTTGTCCCACTGCATAAGTTTTCCAGATTACTAAATTTTAAATGATCTGGTTCCATCCTCCATAGAAATTACCTATTTGGTAGAAGCCACTGATTATTTAAATGTCAAAAATGGGATTTTTTGTACATTGCTAGCTGTCTTAAGATTGAAAAATAATAATGAAATATTAGCCATCAAATGAAGTATTTTCATTTAATCACTGAGGAAAAAAGAATATGTTTGTTGGACAGTGGAACTTCAAGTATGTAATATCTAAATGTAGTAAAGCCAGTCTGTGTTTATGTTTTCCAGTATGGCGACATCTACAATTTCCCCATTCATGCCTTTGACAAGGCCTTGGAACAACAGGATGCAGAAAGTGACTCTTCAGATGCTGAGGAAAGAGATGAAGATGATGATGAAGAAGTAAGTCTTGTTTTCTCAAACTTACACAGAACTAGATGTATTTTTATGTAATTTACAGACTATTGCCTTCAGTCCCCTCCCCTAACCAAAAATAATTTATCTTTTGGGCGGCGCCTGTGCCTCAAAGGAGTAGGGCACCAGCCACATATGCCGGAGGTGGTGGGTTCAAACCCAGCCCTGGTCAAAAACTGCAAAAAAAAAATAGTAATAATAATAATAATTTATCTTTTTTCCATGATGACATTAATTTTTGGTTTAGCAATGACTGGATGCTCTGTTCTTCAGGCTTGCCCAACAAATCATTTATAAATTCACAATTTCAGTCATATTTATTGACATTCTAAGATTTTTTTCCTGCAGGTAACAAATTGTAAAGCTTTTCTTTTATATAGATTTTAAACAGTTAAAAGGAGCCTAATGATTAAAATTAGGAATAAGAATAGTGTGATAGCCTTAAAGTGTTTTTAATTCAGAAGTAGTAAATTTAGGAACAAATTTTGGTAGCCTAGTAAGTAGACTCTGGTTCTCATTATGTTATTTATGTACTTATTTATCAAAGAATAAAATGAGGAATCTTCATTATGTATTTTGAACCTAACAGTTATATTTTATTTTAGGATATGGGAAAAAGAGAATTTGTGGAAGATGATGAGGTAGATGAGAGTGACATAAGTGATTTTGAGGTGAGATTTATGGGTTAAAAAAAAATTGTGCTGGCTTGGCACCTTAGCACAGTGGTTACGGCATTAGCCACATATACCAAGGCTGGTGGGTTCAAACTCAGCCCAGGCCAGCCAAACAATAATGTCAACTACAACAAAAAATAATGGCAACTGCAAAAAAAAAAAAAAAAAATAGTTGGGGTGTTGTGGAGGGCGCCTGTAGTCCTAGTTATTTGGGAGGCTGAAGAAGAGAACTGCTTGAGCCCAAGAGTTAGAGGTTGCTGTGAGCTGTGACACTACGGCACTCCACCAAGGGCAACATAGCGAGACTTTGTCTCAAATAAATAAATAAATGAATGAATTGAAGGGATGATGAAGGGAGTTTGGAGAAATCTGGCATCTTCCCTACTCTTTTACCTTTTCTCTCTCCACATTAGGAAATGGATAAACTGGATGCTGGCGGTGATGAGGACCAGGATGATAAATCCTCCAGTGAGGAAGAGGAAGAAAGGGCCCTTAACGTGAAACACAAAGGCAAAACACCCTTGAAGGGACCTTTACGAAGAAAACGAGCCTATGTAGAGATAGAGTATGAGCAGGAGACAGAGTCCGTGGCCAAGGCCAAGACCACATGATTTCCCTTCAAAACATTTGTACACAGGACTGAATATTTGGAAGTTTCTTTTTATCTTGAACACATACACACCTCCAGCTTTTGCTATCTTATATTTAACACAATATTTGTGTTTTTAATATTTATGTCACTTCAGTGAGGCAAGAAATCTGGAATGAGTGGAAGAAAGCCCTAGGTTGTGAATAGTACTTTTATACCATATGTGTTGAAGTAACAGCTTGAGCCTAAGAAGCTAAACAGATGAATTCCTGAATCTGGGATGAGACTGCGGGTGTAAATATTTTTAAATTTTAAATGCTAAATTCCTCAGTGTCCTGTTTTTCCTCCCAAACTTATTCAGAAACTGCATCTTCAGTTTTTTCTTGTTCACCTTTCCCTACTCTTATGGGGGTAAAAAGAGAAAGAAGGAAAAAGCACCTCTAACTTAAAGATGTTTAGTGTAAAAATACCTTTTTTCCTTAAACAATTCAGAAAAATCTTTTTTCCCCATCGGGAAAGTAATACGAATCTTAAGTTCCATCGAAGGGAGTGCCTTCAGAAGCCTGCTGCACTTCTCTGAGACACCTCACCACCTTGCTGTCTTCACAGCTTTGGACAGCGTTGGCCAGGAGACCCTGAAACATGAAACCAGATAGGCTTTGCGGTTTCTTTAATTATTCTTTTCCCCTGCTGCCTTGATTCTTCTTTCTTGGTATCATACTGAGAGAGAGAGAGTGAATGACACCATGGGGTAGTTCACTACATAGTTTAGGTATCCCTTTAAAAACTATTAATGTGCTTGCATATGTTCTGCTGACTCGTGAAGAAACACCTTAATTCCAGGCAAGGCAAATCAGGTTTGATTAAAGAGCTAAGATAACACAGTTGGAATACCATACTATCTTTAAACATTTTTAGGATATGAATTTCTGTTCATGTTACCTTAAATCTTTCAATTGAGGATTTCTAAATGGGATAAGAAATGAGGCAATGGTTTATTATAAATACATATATAAATATGCATACAACTATCATATGCGATGGCTTTGAGAAGTTAACTTTTGTGGAATGAGAAACCAAAGGAAGAATTTCTGCGTGGATCATGAATGATACTGAAAAAGATCTACCAAAGAGGGCGGCGCCTGTGGCTCAGTGAGTAGGTGAAACACCCTTGAAGGGACCCTTAGGAAGAAAACGAGCCTAAGTAGAGCTAAAGTGTGAGCAGGAGACAGAATCTGCGGCCAAGGACTCTGTTCAAACCCAGCCCTGCCAAACTGCAACGAAAAATAGCTGGGCATTGTGGTAGGCACCTGCAGTCACAGCTACTCAGAAGACTAAGGCAGGAGGATCATCTGAGCCCAAGAGCTGCAAGTTGCTGTGAGCTGCCACAGCAGTCTACCAAGGGCAACAAAGTGAGACTCTGTCTCTTTAAAAAAAAAAAAAAGATCTACCAAAGAGATAGCTGCCCTCTACCGCCAAAATTGGAAACATCATGATATCTGAATTACTGTTCCTATTATTACTCCTTGGGGCTCATAACTTTTTCTTTTTTAAATTCAGAAGACTAGAACAGAACTTAAATTCATGAACTGTTTTATTTTTGGAGAGAAGTTACCTCCTCTGTAACCCTGGCTAGAGCACAGCAATGTCATCATAGGTCCCTATAGCCTCAAGCTCCTGGGCTCAAGTGATCCTCCCACCTCAGCCTCCTAAGTAGCTGGAACTACAGGCACATGCCATCATGCCCAGCCCAAATCCTTGATCATGAGGCTTTTGCCCTCTTTCATCCTTCACCCCAGTGATGTCTCCTGATCCTTTTGCCTTTTGGTTTAAACAATGCCGAATAACTTTAAAAGATAAATAATGTATTGCTCAAACTCTACTGAAGGCTAAATCTCAGATGGAAACCTAAAACTCTGCATATTCATTTCCAGACTTGGTCAGCCACATTAATAATAAATTAGAGGAATTACCTAAGGATAAAGAGGGCCAGACGCAGGCTGAGTTGCAGGCTGAGCCTTACCTTCACCTGTCCTTGAGAGCAGCGGTCCAGGACAATCAGGCAGTCTGTGGCCTCCTGCAGCAGGGCGCTCTTAACAGGCTCAGGTGTCAGGTTTGGATCCCTCGCTACATCACATATCAGTTTTAAGAGAGCTTTCAGTAGGACCACAAGTCTGCAGGAAACTCTGGAATCAAGAAGAAAAACTAAAGTCAGGATATTAAATTTGCAAGAGACTTCAAAGGCTGGCTAGTGAAAAGCCCTCATCTCACAAAGGAAGGAGCTAAAACCAAAGTTAAATGATGTAAAGACTGCAGAGCTGGAAAGAAGAGGCTCCACCTCTACACTCCCATTAGCGTACTACTGTGTACACACCCTTACTCTAGCCTGAGAGTAACTTCCCTCCTCCCAGAAGTGCTGTTCTACTATAAGGAAACGGTCCACTCATGGGCAGAGAAGGGGAAACCAGGACCTTCCCTTACCAAAGACCTACTTTTGGCCAGAGGAGAGAGTCCACAAACTTTCAACTTTGATGCTGTCTTAGGCCTAAAAGTTAAAAATAAGGGAGGCTTCTGTTTCTTACCATCAGTTAAGTCCAACTTATTTACTTCCAATTATTAACCTTTCTAAAAGTTTTTAGCCCTTTGATGAAGTTCTGAAAATGAATAGTGGTGATGATTGCACAATATTGTGATTGTACTTCATGCCACTGAACTGTACACTTAGGGCGGCGCCTGTGTCTCAGTGAGTAGGGTGCCGACCCTATATACTGAGGGTGGTGGGTTCAAACCCAGCCCCAGCCAAACTACAACAAAAAAATAGCCAGACATTGTGGCAGGCACCTATAGTCCAGAAGCTTGGGAGGCTGAGACAAGAGAATTGCCCTAGCCCAGGAGTTGGAGGTTGCTGTGAGCTGTGACACCACAGCACTCTGAGGCTGAGAAAGTGAAACTCTATCTCAAAGTAAATAAACTGTACACATAAAAGTGGTAAATTTTATGTATTTTATAAAGTTTACCTTTTTACGTGAAAATGGTAAAATTTAAATTTTACGTATAATAAAAGCTGAAAAATAAAACTTGTAACATGAAAACATACACAATAAATAATAGTTATTAACAGACCTGTGATTGAGAGAAAAACGTTTTTATTCCTTCATCTAAAAAATATTCAACCTGGTTCGGCACCTGTCGCTCAGTAAGGTGCCAGCCACATACACCAAAGTTGGCGGGTTTGAGTTCAGTCTGGGCCTGTTAAGCAACAATGACAACTGCAACCAAAAAATAGCTGGGCATTGTGATGGGTGCCTGTAGTCCCAGGTACTGGGGAGACTGGGCTGAGGCAAGAGAATCACTTAAGCTCAGGAGTTTGAGATTGTTGTGAGCTGTGACACCACAGCTCTCTACTGAGTGTGACACAGTGAAACTCTTATCTCAAAAAAAAAAAAAATTCAACCTTGCCAAGCAAGATGGTTTATGCCTGTACTCCTAGCACTCTGGAAGGCCAAGGTAGATGGATCAGGAGTTTGAGACCAGTCTAAGTAAGAGTGAGACCCCATTTCTACTAAAAATAGAAAAACTAGCTGAGTGTTGTATAGTCCCAGCTACTAGTAGCCTGAGGCAAGAAGTTCACTCAAGCCCAAGACTTTGATGCCATGGCACTCTACCCAGAGCAACAGAGTGAGACCAGGTCTCAGAAAAAATAAAAATGTTCAGCCTTTCCCTGCATTCTTCCCTCAACCATAGACAACACATTTCTTTTTTAAATCTCCTCGGCTCGGCGCCTGTGGCTCAATCGGCTAAGGCGCCAGCCAAGTACACCTAAGGTGGCGGGTTCAAATCCCCAGCCTGGGCCGCCAAACAACAATGATGGCTACAACCAAAAAATGGCCGGGCATTGTGGCGGGTGCCTGTGGTCCCAGCTACTTGGGAGGCGGAGGCAGGAGACTCGCTTGAGCCCAGGAGTTGGAGGTTGCTATGAGCTGTGATGCCATGG
>CAUYQV010053907.1:0-22482 GCA_963574575.1 Galagoides demidoff
CGCCTGTGGTCCCAGCTACTTGGGAGGCGGAGGCAGGAGACTCGCTTGAGCCCAGGAGTTGGAGGTTGCTATGAGCTGTGATGCCATGGCACTCTACCCAGGGGGGGATAGCTTGAGGCTCCGTCTCAAAAAAAAAAAAAAGAAAGTTTCTAAAATTCATGTGTCCTATAAGTTGCATTAAATTTTATTTGAAATTTAATTTAGCTTAAATTTATTTGTTTCAGCTTTATTGAGGTATAAACGACAAGAAAAAGTATGGAATACAGCTACATATTAAAAAATTATACAGCATGATCATATAGGTTTTAAAACAGGGATGCAAAGTTGGTACAACACATGTAAATCCATAAATATAATTCATTATATTAATAGAAGCAAAAACAAAGATCATATGATCCTCTCTGTAAATGCAGAAAAAGCATTTGACAAAAATCAGCATCCCTTTCTGACAAGAACACTTAAGAAAATAAGTATAGATGGAACATTTCTTTTTTTATATTTTTTTGAAATAGAGTCTCACTTTGTCACCCTCGGTAGAAAGCTATGGCATCAGCTCACAGCAAGCTCAAACTCTTAGGCTCAAGTGATTCTCTTGCCTCAGCCTCCTGTGTAGCTGGAACCACAGGCACCAGCCACAACTCCTGGCTATTTTTTATTTTAGCAGGACCGGGCCAGGTTCAAACCCCACAGCCCCAGTGCATGTGGCCAGTGCCCTAACCACCGAGCTACAGGTGCTGAGTCAGGTGGAACATTTTTTTTATTTTTTTTTTCTCAGATGAAACATTTCTTAAACTGATATAGGCCATCTACAACAAACTTATAGCCAGTCTCGTACTGAATGGAATAAAATAGAAACCATTTCCACTTAGAATTGGAACCAAATAAGGATGCCCATTATCACCACTATTATTCAGCACAGTGCTGGAAATTCTAGCCAATGCAATCAAGCAAAAGAAGGATATCAAGGATATCCAAATGGGGAGAAAGATGGTCAAACTCTTGCTCTTTGCTGATGATGCAATCTTAGAAAACCCCAGGGACTCAACCATAAGGCTTGTGGAATTGATCAAGGAATATGGTAATCTCTTGGGATACAAACTCAATGTCCATAAGTCAGTGGCCTTCATATACACCAATAGCAGCCAAGCTGAGAATCAAATCAAAACACAACACCATTCACAGTAGCTTCAAGGAAAATGAAATACCCAGGAATATACTTAACAAAGGATATGAAAGGTCTCTACTGAGAGCACTATGTAACCCAGAGAAAAAAAAAATAGTGGAAGAAGTTAACAAATGGCAGAACATATCATGCTATGGCTGGGGTATGTGGCAGTTTAGTCACTTCTAAGTAAGATTTAGATTTCAAAAGAATCAACATTGTTAAAATGTCCAGTAGACTACCCAAAGTGATCTCCAGATTTAATGTAATCCTCATCAAAGCACCAATTTCTTACTTTCAACAACTTGAAAAAATAATACAATGTTTGATATGAAACCAGAAAAAAACCCAAGAAATAAATCCTATGAAAGTGATTCTAAGAAATAAAACAAATCTGAAGGTATCACATTACCAGACTTCTAGTTATACTACAAGTCCACAGTGATCAAAACAGCATGGTACTGGCACAAAAACAAAGATATATGTCTATGGAATAGAATAGAAAACCTAGAAATGGAACAAGCCACATATTGCCATCCGCTCTTCAATAAACCAAACAAAACTATACACTAAGGAAAATAATTCCTATTTAATAAATGAGAGAACTGGTTAGCCATTTGTAGAAAACTGAAACTAGACTTGCACATCTCGGCACTTACAAAAATTGGCTCTTGCTGGATAAAAGATTTAAATCTAAGACATGAAACAATAAAAATTCCAGAAGAAAGTGTGGGAAAAAACTCCTGACAAAATCAACCTAAGGAAAGATTTTATGAAGAAGATACCTTTGGCAATTGCAGCAACACCAAAAATAAATAAATGGGACATAATCAAGAAAAAAAAAGCTTCTGCACAGCTAAGGGTACAACAGCCAAAGCAAACAGACAGCCTTCAAAATGGGAAAAGGTATTTGCATGCTATGACTGACAAGGGGCAGATAACTAGAATCTATAGAGAACTCAAATTAATCAACAAGGAAAGAGCAAACAATTTCATCGATCACTGTGCAGGAGACATGAACAGAACCTTCTCTGAAGAAGACAGACAAATGGCCAACCAACACATGAAAAAAAGTTCATCGTTCCTAATCATCAGAGAAATACAAATCAAAACCTCCCTGACACATCACCTAACCCCAGTGAGAATAGCCCACATCACAAAATCCCAAAGCTGCATAAGCTGGTGTGGATATGGAAAGAAGGGAACAATTTTACACTGCTGGTGTGATTGCAAACTAATGCAGCCTCTATGGAAAGAAGGATGGAGACTCTTCAAAGAACTCAAAGTAAACCTATTTGATCCCACAGTCCAGTTACTAAGTATCTACCCAGAAGAAAAAAAAATCATTTTACCATAAGGATATTTGCACGAAAATGTTTATTGCAGCTCAATTTACAATTGCCAAGACATGGAATCAACCCAAGTGCCCATCAACAAATGAATGGATTAATAAACCGTGATATATGTATACCATGGAATACTATTCAGCCATAAAAAAGATGGAGTCTTATACCCTTTGTATTTACTTGGATGGAGTTGAAGCACACTCTTCTTAATAAAGAATCACAAAAGCATGGAAAAGCAAGTATCCAGTGTACTCAATACTAATATGAAACCAACAGATAAACAACTGCACACTCACATGACAGAAAAACACAATGAAATTCAAATGGAGGGGAGGAGCAAGGAGAAAAAGAGGAAAGAGGAAAGGGAAGGAGGGAGGGTGATTGGTAAGCTCTCTTCTAAGGTATACAATGTAAGGGTATATGGCATACTCTGTAGGTGAAAAGCTGAACTACAACTTGAACTTTGAGAAAGCAAGCAATCTATTTATTAGGTTTTACAGTTTACATTAAAAATTCCTATTGTTGATTGTTTATTTCTTGAAAAGTTAAAAAATGCATACATTATACGTTTCCTGCAACTAGAAATGGTTAACAGCATTTTTTCTAACAAATAGTATGTTTTCTTTGGGTTGAGGTAAAAATTCAAAATGTACAATTCTCATGAGGTTTAAGGAAAAATTTTTCTTTCTTCTACCAAAGTGTCAAATGACTTCAAGAAATAGACAGTAGGAAAACTTATCATTTTTCTGATTATTGCCAAGGAGCTTAACGTTTGAATCCCTTAGGATTCAAATTATTTTTTCCTCTCTTTTGCACTAATGGTAATAATTAAAGTTGCGCACACACTTTAGTGAGCAATGGTGGCAATAATTCAAATAAATATTAATGGTTATATATTTTTTAAAGTTTGTATATATGTTCTAGGTGTTCAATATATTTTGATATATGTATACATTGTGAAATATTTTCCACAAACTAATTAACATAAGTTGCATTTTTTAATTTAGAAATGAAAATTAGATGGTGGTGATGATTGATAACTCTGAAAAATATATTAAAAACCACTGAATTATATATGCTTTAAAGTTGTGAATTTTATGATTTGTGAATCATATTTCAATAAAGCTTTTATTTAAAAATTAAAAAATAGGTTTGAAAGTAAGAAAAAAAATCCCATTTGAAATCCCCCAAGCCAAAAAAGAAAAAACTGTCACTCATGTTTTGTAAATTGAAAGGTATAGGACAATTTCAACAAACTTGTTAGGCACAATAAAGACACTTTCTATGTAGGCATTTTTTTTTTGTTAAGTAAAATCTAGCTGAATTACAAATGCTCTAGGTCTAATTGTTAGCATTCATAAACTTATATGAAACAAAAGGGCCAGCTGCTTCATTTTACTTCCCTGTCTGTCGTCATCATCATTTGGAAGGCAAGGGAATTGAAGAGGAGAGGAGAAATAGGAGGAAATGATGGACTCCAGCATGTCAAAACTTTTTATATTCCAATCACTAGGAGGGTACGAATGATTAGGTTGCATTATTTGTGTTTCTAAGGTAAATTTCAAGTGGTAGTTGAGCACTTCATCCGGGGGTGTGCTGTACACCTTCATAATGTGCCCATTTTCTAGATGAAAGCATGGGAAAAATGCTAGATGATCTCAGCCTGGGGAAAGATTTTTATGAAGAAGAATGCATCAAAACATTGTTTCATTCTTCTTCATTTTACAATCAATACATGGTTGATTAGCAAAATCAACAAAAATAAACAAATGGGACTGAAGCTAAAAAAGAGTCAAATTTTTGTCAACTAAGAATGACTTAACATTGCCCCAGGTGGTCTCTACAGCTCTTATGACTTATCTTCTTTCCACATTTAAATATGAAGTTACCAAAAAAAAAGCCCAGAAATTGCATAAATCACCTTCAAAGGGCAAGGTAAAAGGAGATGTCATGAAGTTTAAGAAAGTGAATAGTGAATAGAAAGATAAGTGGAATACCACATCAACAGAAGCCATTTCAAATTTAAATTGCAATTTCTACCTCCTGAAATTGATCTCAAATTAAGATGATATGAATAGTCCCACACTTTCTAACGTGAAGAGATAGCAAAAATTAAAGTTTTCTAACCCTCCTTAGAGGTGATTAAATATGATTATCATTGTCTATGTGAAGATAGAAATGTAGCGTTATTTTCCATTAAATTACTAGAGTGAGTTATCTGAAGGTTTTTTTTTTTTACATTTAACATACAACTTATTCATCACCAAATTTGATCAGATTTTCACTTCTGCCCCAGTTATTAGGTGAAGAATTTGTCATAGGAGATATTAGGAATACCAAATTTTTAGAGCCTTTGGTTGGGGAAGCTTTCATATACACATTCTATAATTATTTTCTGGTAAATATTCCATACCTGACAATGTTCACTGAGTCTTATAGATCTTACTCATATTAAGAAAAATAAGAAACTTAGTGAATTTCAAAATCTTCTAAGAAAGGCCCTAAGTAAATTCTATTTTCCCAATGTGCCAGAATTTATTAGCCTCTATGTGTAGAAACATCATGTTAATGGAAGGTTAGGTTGTCATCCAGGTTGAATTCAATGTCTTAAAAATACTTTTTTCTAATAACATCCAATGTTAAATTTTGGAAAATTACTTGCATATTTTATGCACCAGTGGTTAGTACAGAAATGAGACATTGCTACTGTTATTCATGTAGTGCTGATTTCAAAAAGAGAGGATCAGTATCAGGCGGTCCCTGTGGCTCAGTACGTAGGGCTCCGGTCCCATATACCCCAAGGGTGGCAGGTTTGAACCCCTGGCCAAAGTGCAACAACAACCAAAAAAAAAAAAAAAATAGCCCAGGTATCGTGGCAGGTGAATGTACCAAGGAGGCTGATGCAAGAGAATTGCCTAAACCCAAGAGCTGGAGGTTGCTGTGAGCTGTGACGGATGCCACAGCACTCCACCAAGGGTGACAAAATGAGACTCTGTCTCAGAAAAAAAAAAAAAAACCCAAAACAAAACAAACAAACAAACAAAAAAACAGAGGATCTATAACACTATGACTAGTTGTAGATGAAGAATAAATAAACCACTCACATCAAATATTTGGCTCTCCTCAGGAAAAAAATTGTTAAGTCTGACAGCCTTATCTTAAAGTTAAATCATCTTCAAAAAGAAAAAAATTAGAATATTTACAAGTGGAAATTAAAAAGCACATGAACGATCATAGCATCAAAAATGAAATCAAAATGAAAATCATAAAATACTTTCAGATAAACAAAAACCAAAATACAATATATCAAACCCTATGGGATGCACAACACAAAGAAATCATAAGTGTTTGAGGTTATGGAGACCCCAATTATTCTGATTTTATAATTACACATTATATGCCTGTATAAAACATCACAGGTACCTCATAAATACATATAACGATTTGTGGGTGTTAGCTAAGGACATGGCGTAGCTTATACTAAGGCATTCTGGAAGTCCTGTGGGGTAAAGTCCAGGTTCCTCAGACCCCAATAACAGCTTCGTGGTTTAAACAGAATGCTTAGCACCCGGTAACTCAGGGTTAATGTTCCTGAGAAGGTGTTTGACCAAAGTCCAGGCCTCTCCACCGCCACCCTGAGTGCTGCAAATAGTCTCCATAAATCATCATGGGTTAAGGAAGGAGTGTTTAGCAACTAAAGATTACTATCAACTGAGCCATGGCAAGGTATAGATGGGAATCACTGGAGTGAGTTAAGAATGCTAAAGGTACACACTTTTCTTTGTTTAAATTTAGAATAATGTAACAATTTTTTTCCTGCTTTTCGCCTTCCTATTTCCCTGCTAATGATTGTTTACAGTGACCATTGTGTTTAGTTCTCCTATTTCTATTATCAGCTTTTCAACACATTTTGTGGGTTTTGCTGAATAAAAGGATCCCTGGGAAGTCTTCTGAGGCAGCACTTGATAGCTGCTCTTCCTGCTAGCAATAGTAAACGCCTCTCCAGGCCCTCTTAGACTATTCAATCCGAGATAACTGAGTCTGAGTTTTCTCTCACACCATCACCCTCAGTGGCCAACCATGTTGGGTCCCCCAGCTGCCACAACTATTAACATTGTGTATCCATAATCATTAAAAATTAAATTTAAAAGGGGTCAAATATGCACAGTCATCACCACACATTGGGTAGGTATATTGTAGACAATCAAATTTATTTGGATCCCAAGTTTTAGAAAATATAAAGATCCAGCAAATCTCCTTCCCAGAATAAGAACAATAAGTTCTCAAGATTAGAATAAAACAAAGGACTGTACTATTAATCCACAGGCTGTTCATAAAAAATTAATGTATTTACTACAATGAAAAAACCTATAGAATGCAACAACAGCAATACTAAGAGGGAAGTTTATAGTAATAAATGACTACAATAAAAAAGAAAAAATATTTTAAACCTAAAGTAACTAGAAAAAGAACAGACTAAATCTAACATTAAAAAGAAGGAAATAACAAAGATTAAAACAGATAAAAATTAAAAAGGAAAGAGAAAAATGATTTTTAAAAAACAACAAAACTCATTTTAAATAGATAAAATTGACAAACTATTAACTAAACAAACTAAAAAACAGAGGCAAACAAACTTAAATAAGGAAAATCAGATATGAAAGAGGAAACATTACAACTGATGCCACAAAAATAATAGGGATCATAAGAGACAACTATGAACAACTGCATACTGATAAATTTGAAAAGTTAAAGGAAATGGATAAATTTCTAGATACATCCAATCTACCTAAACTGAGTCATGAGGAAATTAAAAATAAAAAAACTTGAACAGGTCAATAAAGCATAAAGAGACAGAATCAGAACAAAAATCTCCCAACAAAGAAATGTCTGGGATATGATGGCTTCACTCATGAGTTCTAGCAAGCATTTAAAGAATTAACACTAATATTTCTTAAACTCTTCCAAAACATTGAAGAAAATAATTCTACATTAATTTTATGAGGTCATCACTGTCTTGGTATCAAAATCAAAGACACTACAAGATGAGACTACCATAGGTAAACATATCCTGGTGAAGATAGATGCAAAACTCCTCAACAAAATTCTAGCAAACCAAATTCAGCAACACATTAAAAAGATCATACACCATGACCAATTGGGATTTACCCCTGAAATGCAAGGATAAATCAACATATAGAAATCAATGTGTTATATCATATTAACAGAAAAGATAAAAATTACATGATCATCTAGATCTGTGGTTCTCAATTTGTGGCTCACGACTCCTTTTTAACAATGAAAATACAGTGCATCATTAGGGAGGTTGAGAACCACTGATCTAGATAGATTCAGAAGATATATTTGACAAAATTCAACAGAAAGATAAAAGATAGTATTGGAAAGATAAAAGCTTTCCAATACTACATATAAAAGGAACACAATTCAGCATAATAAGAGCGCATGTGCATCATTCTGAATTGTGAAAATCTGTAAATGTTTCCTCTAAGATAGGAAGAAGACAAAGATGCCCACTTTTATCATTTCTATTCATCATAGTACTGGAATTCCGAGCCAGAGCAATTAGGCAAGAAAAGGAATTTAAAAGGCATTTAAATTGAAAATAAGAAGTAAAATTATCTATTTGCAGATGGTGTGATATTATATGTAGAAAATTCTAGCAGTGCCACTAAAAACTGTTAGAACTACTAGACAAATTCAATAAAGACACAATATACAAAAGCAACATAAAAAATTAGTTATGTATCTACATGCTAGTAATGAACTATCCAAAAAGGAAATTAAGAAGACAATCCTATTTAATAAACAGCATAAAAAGAAGAAAAGTCTTAAGAGTAAACATAAGCAAGGAGATGAATGACTTATAGAATGAAAACTATAAAACATTGCTGAGAGAAATTAGGGAAGAAAAAAATAAATGGAAAAATATCCTATGTTCATGGATTGGAAGACCTAACATTATTCAAATATACATACTACCCAATATACAGACTCATTGTCACCCAGCAAAGTCCTAATCCTAACAGAAACAGAAAGCACTATCCTAAAATTTATAAAAAAAAAACATAAAAGACCCTGGATAGTCAAAGTGATCTTGGGAAAGAAGAGCAAGCTCTAGGCAGCACACTTCCTGGTTTCAAAATACAATTCCTAGCTACAGTAATTAAAACAGTATGGCACTTAAATAAAGACAGACACATAGACTAATGGAATAGAATAAAGAGCCTGGAATTGAACCCATACATATACAGTTAACTGAACTTTGGTAAGGATGAGAAGAATACACTATGGAAGAAAGATAGATGGTGTTGGAAAAACAGGATATCCACCTGCAGAAGAATTAAATTGGACTCTTATACCAGATATAAAAATAAACTCAAAACAGATTAAAAACATGAACATAGGACCAGAAACTGTAAAACTTCTAGAAGAAAACATAGAAGAAAAGATTCTTTACATTTGTCTTCCCATTGATTTCTTGAACACACACCAAAAGCACAAGCAACAAAAGCAAAAATAGATAAATGATATTACATCAACTGAAAAAACAAAGAAAAAAATCAACAGAATGAAAAGGCAACTTATGGAGTTAGAGAAAATATTTGTAAACCATTTATCTGATGAAAATTTAATATCCAAAATATATAAAGACCTCCTACAACTCAAAACAAACAAACAAAAAAAAAAACAGGCAAAGGACTAAAATGGATACTCCAAAAACATACAAATGGTCAACAAATCTGTAAAAAGATACTCAACACTGCTAATCATCAGGGAAATACAAGACAAAATCATAATGAGGTAACATCTCATGCCTATTAGAATGGCTACTATAAAAAAAGGTAAGTATTGATGAAGATGGAAAAAAATTTATAACCCTTCTGCACTATTTTGGGGAAAATCATGAAACTACTGTAGAAAACAGTATAGATATTCCCCCCAAAATTATAACTGAAACCATCATGTAATCTAACAATCCACTTCTGAGGACACATCCAAAGGAATTGAAATAGGTACATCAAAGGGATATCTGAACTCCCATGTTCATTGTAGCACTACCCAAAATAGCCAAGTTATGGAAACAACCCAGATGCCAATTGGCAGGTAAATTAAAAAAAGTATGTGGTACATAAATACAATGGAATGTTATTCGACTTTAAAAAAAGAAGGAAATCGTTCCATTTGTGACAACATGAATGAACCTGAAGGATATTATGCTGAGTGACATAATTCAGTTCTGGAAGGACAAATTCTGTATGATTTCACTTGTATGACATACCTAACATTTTAATGTCAAACTCACAAAAATAGAAAATAGAACAGTGGTACCAGGGATCTGGAAAAAGAGAAATGGTGAGGAGTTATTCATTTCATATAAAGTTTCAGTTATGCACGATGAATAAATTCTAGAGATCTGCTATATAGCATAATGTTTTTGCTCAACAATATTATATTATGCACCTAAAAATTTGTTAAGAGAGCAGATCTCATGTTAAGTGTTGTTACCCCATACATACATACACACATAAACACACAAAACAAAGGAAACTTTCTGAGGCAATATAATAAATATATCTATTGCCTGGATTGTGGTGATGGTGCCACAGGTGTATGCAAATGTGCAAATTGATCAAATTATATACATTAAATATATGCAGTTAATATGTACCTATTATAATTCAATAAAGCTGCTTTTTAAAAGAAAATAAATCATAAAACTTCCTCTTTTCAAACCATGAGAGGCTCAAGTTAGGTCGTTTATTACTAGGAATTATTGCATCTATAAAACATTTTATAAACCAATTCCTAGTTCAGCAGGAAACATAAAGCCAGGAATACTAAGGTCTATGTCAGCAGTCAATAGTACAATTGTCAGGGGAAAAAAAGAGTGAGGAAAAATTATGTATAATGTGGTATTCTTCATTTTAACAACTTTTAAAATTCATAGTTCTTAATAAAAGCAATAGATCTCATTTCATCTATAACAGGTCTGTGCTGATTTGCATTTTAACCTGGAATCTGATCAAACTATCTCTCTGTAACCATCATTTTTGTACCACATGACATATATTTTAGCTTCCTTAGGTAAGTCAGAGCCAGACTTTGCAACAAAGTAGGAAGTAAAGCACTTAAAAATCTTTCAGTGTAGAGGTGATTGTATTTGAGGCACTATCTGCATTTCTAAAGCAGAGGCAACTTTTTCAGAGAAAATGCCTCTTTAACAAATCCAATATTGTACAGTGAGCCTCTTTTTCATTCTAAATGATACAATTCAACCACTATACTTCATAATCAAACCAGACAATAGGAACGCTGCTTCCCACTGTGTCACTTGGCTTATAATAACGATCAGTAATGATCTCTACATTTTTAACTTCCTTCCTTGTACCTTTTCAACTTATAAATACTTTATAAACTGTATAAATCCAAGTTATCTAGAAAATAAGATTTGTTGAGGCCAAGAATGTATGAAGTCTACATTCTTGTATAACGTATAATGAAGTCAAGAACATATACACAAAGTTAACAGTGGTAGATTTAACCTTCCACTTCTTGATTCAGCAGTGCTTTCCCTTGTTACTGTGTATAACATGTGAAAAGATAAAAGTTTATTTTTGTATTATATCATAGTAGACGATAATTACAGGCAACTTAGCTCTACCACCAAAGCAAGCATTCATTACTCTCCACTACAAGAACATCTAGGAAAGGATTTACTATCATTTTCCTACTAATGACTAAAAAGTGCAAAAACAAGAAAATAATTTCAATTCAAAAATCATAAGGCCAGACAATAAAAACTTTGACACAGGTAGTTCTACTCCAGAATTGTCAATAGAAGACAACAGGCATCTAATGAATATTGTATTGTCTTTTTCTTCAAATAAAGCTCAACTTAGAACGAAAGATTGCTATACTTGTTTATAAATAAAATGTACATGTACAGTTTTATGGGAAGAAAACATTTCAAGTCTTTTCTTTAGTCTTCAATGACAGGACATTTGCTTATCACTTGCTTTCAAAACATCTTGAGTAAACTTGTGTGTGTTAGCCTTTGAAATGCATGGAGACTTGGCCCTTCAAATTGGTTGGTGAGGAGAAAAGAAAATCTCGATAAGTCAAGGACATACTGAATATGTCTAACTTTTCCCTCACTGTTAACTCAAGAAATTGTAAGTTGAACCACTGTAAGTTAGAGAATGTCTGTAGTATTCTAGACTTATAAGAAAAATGATAATATCTGTTGTCTGTTTTCATAAGAATAAGCTTCCCAGAACTTATTTTTCATGGAAATTAGTAGCTAGCAAGTGCATCAGGTTTAATAAAAATGTCTTACAGAACGGATAGGAGGCTGTTTCTTTCCTATGACAAAGCTGAATCTCGAGCCAGCCTGCAGTGCATAATTTCATTTACCTTTGATTTTAAGAAAGTTCAATATTTGTTTATCTCCTAAAACTAGACTGAGACAGTTTGGGGGCATTCTGCAAGATTTTGCATTAAAAAGAACTTTTAAGGTCTTCACTAGCCATTGTGTTTCCCCTTTCTTCACACATGACTCTGCTTTATAACATTCCTACTAAGTGATTAACCCTCATGGGGTTGAACATCCCAATACTGGGGAACCCACTACCTCCAAAAACAGCTCGTTACACCTTTGGCCAGTCCAGTTCTAAACGCTATAACATCCTATATAGTCAGAAACTGAAGACTCCACCACTAATTTCAGCTTTATTCTTGTTCAGTTTAATGCTTATAGTTTCCTTCAGTTCACAAATACTTATGGATTGCTTAGTTTTGTCAAACTCTTTGCTAGACCCTGAGGGAAGAGATACAAATAAGATACCTTGGGAAGCAAAACAAATCTACCTTCCTTAAGAAAATCCCTCAAATATTTGAAGTCAGCTAGAATGCATCCCAAGAGTCATGTCTTCCAGATAATACAAACCTATATAAATTGATGCCAGCACCCTACTGACCTGAACATTCTTGTGAATGAACTCCAGTATTCTGATGAATGAATTCCAATCTTCTTTCTTAATGTATGTGCCTGGAATAACCAAATAGAGCCCAATTGTGTCCTGATTCTACGAAGTTGCAAAAGTGCAAGATAGAATTAGGTTTCCCAGCAACCATATCACACCGAGGACTTGTTGATCTTGATGCCAGCTAAAATCAATAAGTATTTTTCCACCAAATGTTTCCAGTTTCCATGGCCTAAATTCGTGCAGAGATGTTCCGTAGCCTAATTCAGCATCTCGCATTTCTTCCTATTAAGTCTCATCTTGATTAGTTCAAAATGTCATGTTCTCTTTGTATGATGGACCAATTTAGTAAAATATCTTTTGTATTTGTATTCAGGTCATTGAGAGATTCAGGTGGTTCTAGCAGTCCTGCCCTTCTTGACTGTTCATCCTAACCTCTTTTGTGTCAACGATAGTAGTTATCATTGTTATTTATATTCTTTTTCCCTATTACTAAGATAGATGTGAAGAAAGGAGATAAAGAAAAGTTTATGATTGAATAGACAGTTCTTACAAAAAGCAAAGAAAATATTGCATAGTAATGCATGATGTTGTATGTACCTCATTTGAAATAAAGTAATAATATTAATTTACATATCAGAAAACCCAAGCCCATTACTTTATAGATGACTCTCAATTAATCAAAGGTTTGATTACATGGTTACAGCCCTAACTACTACAGGAATAGGGAGCAGAGACTGAAGGGGTCTGAAAGAGTCAGAATAAGATATATACGTAGCAAGACAGCTAGGGATCCAGCAGTCTGGAGCTAGGACGGAAAAAAAAAAATCACTGTTGTTGTGACTTTTCAATCATAGTTTAATTTAAACAAAATGTGCCAATTGACATCTTTCTCATACTAAACTAAAAGACTGCAATGCATGCCTATAATAAAAAATGAATTCATTATTACGTGAATATGCTCCAAGACATACATATTTCTCTAAAGAATCGACATCAAAGTATTTCCTAGCTTTCTCCTCCATGTTGAGGTTACTAGATTTCACCTCCCAATACCTACACAGACTTGCAGGAATATTGTGTTATTTTAAAATATGTATATATTTGATTGCTAGAAGCCACACAAAATATATACTTGATTACTGGAAGAACGTCAGATAAAATAAAAGTTGTTCAATAAGGTTTCTTGCATCACAGAAACACACAGATTTTTAATTGTGGTACACTTTTTTTCCCCTCGGAAGTGGCAAAAAACACGTGATGGGACCTTCCAACTCCCCCCCCAAAAGCTTTCAATTTTTATTTCCTTCCATCAGGGAACGAGAGAATCAGAATTGATTGTTGTTTTTCTCTAAAACAGGAGATCTTTCCAAAAAGAAGTTGCACTCAGAGAAGGACTGACATGATCAGAGACTGCCCCCTGCCTTCCGACACTGCACATAGCGTTCTACCGCCTTGTTTTTCATTAAAAATAATCCTACCAACTTTCTAAAGAAGACTTTGTCTATTATGACCTATCTATATCTAAAATATTTTTCCCCTTCAATGTCCACGCTTTGAGTAACAATAAGAGAGAAATGGGCCGTGTTAAATACTATAAAAGTTTACCTCTAGGTATGGCATGCCTCAGTGATGGACATTAGGTTCTGACGGTGGGTTTTTCAAAGGTAGAAAATGCTGGAACTATGTCTTGATACAGTCGTACCATTACGGATACAGAAAAAGAAGAAACCTCTGACTTTCAGAATTTTCTTTGAAACTGAAAAAATTTGGGTAGGAGGATTATCAAAATGCCTTGCTTTTTTTTTTATGTTCTGTGGCATACAAACAAAAAATCTGGTAGAATTCTCGTGTAGTTTCCCTTAATCTATGAAAATGTATACCTTCGAATATTTTGCTAGAATCTGGTCATTCATTTTTAAATTTCTTTCATTCTATCATCTTTTCAGCGCGTTAAAATAAGGGTGTCTGGCCAACAAGGGAAATAATAATGAGTAGAGAAAAGTAAACTTTTCCAGTTGGTTACTATTATTTATAAGAAAGTTCCCGAAGTCTCAAGTGATGAGAAACTTTTTCCTACTTAGTAACAATCTTCTTTAATTCCCTCCTTAATTTCTAAACCCAAGTTTTGGAAACATACGTTTTTGAGAAGGGAGGAAATCCCCGAGATTCAAAAGTAGTGAAAAAGGCACGTCTGTCTGTATCCTTAGATATCCCGATGAGTTTGGGGGAACTAACCAGTGTTCCGGGGGCACGGAGAATTTGTATCAAACCCTAAGAATTCACTGTAAATGATTTCCCTTTCCAGAGACAATTTCCATACACCCGAGGAAGGGAAAGGAAACGGTGACCGTCCGGGTTAGGCAGGGGTTCCAGAAAACCTCTCTGGCAGTAACAGAGTGCGCTGGCATATACTTGTTTTGAGTTTGCTTTCCCGTAGTGAATTGCGCTCTAATTTCTCCTTATGCTATATTCTCCGGGCAGGTGTCCCTAAACCCCTCAAACCCCATCGGGTCTTCCAGAGCTCGGCGAAGCCGCAGCCTAAAGAACCCGAAAAGGCGGCAGGCGCGGCAAATGCCAGGCAAAGCCGAGCCAAAGCTCCGGGCCGAACCCGGTGCCAGAGCCCAGCTGCTGCATCCCGCTCGGGCTCAGTTTAACCGGCTCCCAGCCGCTCGGTGAGCGCCGCTCAAAGGTGAACCAGCCCGCCTGTGTCTACCCGAACTCCGAAGCCCAAGAGCGCTCCAGCACACCGCGCGGCTGGCTAACTTTCCCTCTGCTGCGCCGGGAACCTTCCCAACTACGGCGTGGGCTTCACCCCGGTCCCCGTCGGCACTTTTGCCTTTCCCGGGGAGAAGGAGAGAACAACCTAAAGAGTGACATACGTAATAAAAATAACCATTATTATTATCTATCACTGTCTCATCTTCATCCTCATAATTGTTATTATTGTGATCAATCTCTCCAAGCCGGTTACCCTAATAGCTAGGTAGAGCGAACGGGTTTCCACGGACGCTATCTTCTGCCGGCTACTCGCCGACGTCCATTGCACCTTAGTAAATATATCCTAGGGATTTATATTTATATTGTTGAAGTAATATAAATGCCTTAGCCTCCGACAACTTAAATATACATCCCGCCAGAAAAGGCGAGACGGAGCATTCACCGCATTTTCACGTTCATGCGGATCGAGAAACAGGACACTTGGGGAGTTTTTAAAGATGAGTGCTTAATTATTTAAAAAGAAGACATACATGTTCTCTTCGATGTTTATAAATTGCTGTTCTCTAACAAAGCATTTCTAAAGATGCGAGCGTTGCACAGTCGGTGAACTTGGCAACGCCGCCGCCGCCACCTGTGCGGCATCATACTGTAGCATTCAACAGATGCTTCAAGAAAACTGCGATGGGTTTTTGCTTTGCGAAACAGATCTAGGGTGTGGACAGTGTGTTCCCAGCCGAATTAAATTTCAGAGCCCTGCAAAGTGTCTGAATTGAAAGTGTATGGAGGGAATCAGAAGTTTCCCAAATACCCCTATTGGAATAGGGCAAACAGTTCTTTTACAAATCTGGAAACGGAGGCACAGAGAGAAATGCCTGGCCCTAAGTCTTCCAGAATTAGGAAGGGACCCCACCCTCATCATTGTTCCCACCGTCTCCTCTATTCCTAACTTTTGGGGCTACCGAGGCAAACTTGGTCCGAAAGCGGCCGGCCGCTGCCATCTCTTCCGAGTTCTGGAGGGTTCGGTCCTCCAAGCGGCGGCATGGCCTCCTTGTGTCCTCTTTCATATAATCGCTACTCTGCCCTCTGGTCCCAAGAAGCTGAACAGGAGTCTCAGTCTTTTACATCGGTCCAACTACCCCCGACCGGCAGGGAAACAGTTTCCACCTTTCCCACCCACTGTGGGTTTTGGTGCATTGACGCAGAGCCTCGGCCAAGACCTGAGACCCCTCTCCTACTCTCATTCTCTCTTAGGAAAAATCTGCTCGGTCCCCCTGGTGGGTGGAAATATCTCCACTACCAAGCTTGGTCTTGGAGCTTGTGAGGGGTCTTGGCTAAGGTGGTTCCATTCACCCTTATCTATGCGGCAGCCCGAACACCGCAGACACCTGCCTTGTGGTGCCTGGGAGCCGACAGAAGAGAGCTCAACCTTTCGGGTTATAGCTTGGTATTCAGGCAGTTGCCAAAAGGTAGCTTTTGTGGCGTCCTTCTTGCCTTACTGAGTTGATCATGCCTTGACAGACTTCCCACTGGGTGGGCAAACACCTGGCTAAGGGCCCTAGGCTCTGTGCAGTAGAGAGAGGTGAGGTTCCCTCGGAAACCAAACCGAAGGAGCTGTCCTTAGGTGTCCTTCTATCAAGGCCTATAGAGTCAAGAAGGGAAGCAAACTGCGTATTTGGGGCTCCAAGGTCAAGAGCTTTCCTTCCTCTGACTTTGGGGCTGGGGGCAAGGGTGGGGAAGCGGGCCTTACTTAGAACAGGGTTGTGGCATATTTGCACACTATGTTTGACCTTGTAAACATAGTGCCTCAGTTCCTCCTGTTGGAGAAAGGGGCAAGAGTCATAGTGGAGACCCTCAAGGAGTGTTCCAATGTTCAGTGTAACGTAGAAGACTCAGGAAACATGTTTACTGAAATAAAACATACAGGGGTATGTGTATGTGTGTGGGGGGCGTAGGGGTATGCTTTGAATCTTGGAGAGTACATTCTTGAGAAAGCCTCCCTCCACCCCAACCACCCATGCTGACCCCAGTTTCCCCCAGTTTCCAAGGCCCAAGAATCAAGTTAATCACCAACCCCACCCCCACCATGGGGTCTCGCGCCCCCTGCCAGCAGGCTCCAGATGCACCAAGAGACCGGTCCAAACAGGCCCTGGGCAACGTAACACTGAGCGCTGATTGGCTGCACTTGGCTCCTCCCCTCATCCCCCGTTTGGCCCAAGAGCGCTGTGCAGCTTCTCCAGCGCTGGGTAGGCGCTCTGGTGCTCGCCGAGGACACTTCCTCGGGTGCCCAGACTTTTCCGATCTTGCCTTTGGAGCGGCTAGCCTTAGCTGCTCCATTGGCCTGCCTGCCCCTTACCTGCCAATGGCATATGAACTTTTCTTCTTTCTGCACACCGTTGTCGTCGGAGTCGTCGAGATCGTCGTGGAGCTCCTGTGGTGGTCTTGGTCCGCTTAGAATAGTGTAGTTAGTTAGGGGCCATCGAAGAAGAAAGAAGAAGCGATTAGTGCAGAGATGCTGGAGGTTGTCAGTTACTAAGCTTAGAGTAAGACAGGGAAGTGAAGAGAGCCAAACCTAGCCGGGGGGCGCACGGTTGCCCAGAGGAGGTCGACTTGCTGGCGCTTCCCATCGCGCCGAGCTCCCTCCATCCCTCATTCCCTCCGCTGAGGCGCGAGGTTGCGGCGCGCAGCGCAGCGCACCGACTGCCGTGGGCTCCGCTGGGCGATTGCAGCCGAGTCCGTTTCTCGTCTAGCTGCCGCCGCGGCGACCGCTGCCTTGTCTTCCTCCCGGACGCTAGTGGTAAGTTGGAGCCCCCGCCGGCATTGATAGCCGAGACCCCAAAGATTTAGGCGGGGGGCGGGATGGGAGCGGGGAGCGGGGTCAGGTCCCGAATGGTTGCAGCCTGCAGGACCGCACTGGCCCGGGTGAGGGTGTGGGGAAGAAGGGACTCTGAACACGCACATCGCGTGGACATTGAGTCTCTGGAAGGAAAGAGGAGGTTAGGTTCCACGGGAGAAGCGCTAGAATCTTGAAGATTGGGAGTGGGGACTTGAAATGAAGGCGCTGGGCGGAGGCGGGGGTCTGGAGAACCTGGCGCGGGGGACGCCGAGAGAGAAATGGAAGGCAGGGGTGGGGTCTCAAGAAGTGAGGAGAGGGAGGGAGAGGAGGGAAACTGAACGCTATGTCTCTGGGCAAAGGGTCGGGTTGCGGAAGACGCAACTGAGTTGGGGGACGGACTACGTCTTTAAGAAATCCGACTGCAGGCAAGTGGGAGGGGGCGCAAGGCTTAGGACAGCGGGGCGGGGGCGCGAAACATCCTCAATTATTTTCTCATTGAAAACCAACCCTAATTTTCTGGCGGGTCTTGGTGAATACCCACAAGTCTGGGGAGATACACAATGCGGATGTGTCTTGGTCTAACAGCTGTTGACTGAATTTAAACAGCGCTGCTGATGGTCACGTAAGTTTAAGAGGACAGTATAAGGGCATCCAGTGAGCCTTTTTAATTCGCTTACCTAAGTCATTTGGTGACAGTTTTATATTTTGAAAAGGATTGCGGACAAGACTCTCACGATGCCTCTTATTCCTGTCCCTTTACTCTCTTTAACCTGACAAGCAGTCTTTACAGCGCACCTCGGAATTGCTAAACATGAGAACAGGTTGCAGTTCCTGATGCCACATAAAGTTCACCCTTTCAAAACATGTCTCTGTGTGTGATTCTTTTCTGCGCCGTGCCCTTTACCTTTTTCTTCCTGTTGGGTAGTATTTGACCTGAGGTGACAAACACTTTGCATTGCTTTCTAGACCCCTTTCTTTTAAGCTACATTGCTCCACAACTCAAATTCAGCGAGTGACACTAGGCAGTTACTGGATATCTAATTTGGTCGAGAATCACTGCCAGTATGGCGCAGCATCTTCATTAATATTTACAAGTCCCATTCAAGGAAGCCTCTGATCCTTGAGCTGCTAAGTGCCTATGCCCCTTACCACATACCTTTTAGGCAGGATAACTGAGGGAAGCTCATAGGATTGAGCTAAAGTAATCGGTGGGGGGGGGGGGGAGAGAAACGCTGCGCAGTGAGTAACCCCTGCGCTTTCCAGTTTGCAGACAACTGTGACCTCACGTACACAGTGGTGAAAAAAGATGTCTGGGTTTCAGGGTTTACCTTTTGTATTCAGTTTTCCTATATATCAACCATTCAGACAATCAAAGTATGAATGCAATAGAAACAAGGTGTTACTGTGTAGTTGGTTACATATGGGTAGACAATGATAAAAGCCAACTGACGTTCCCCACAGAAAATGATTTCTACCGAGATCATTACACCTCTTTTGCAGTGTGTAAATCACACTGAATATTGTCCTTCCAGAAAAGTATAATTTCCTTGGCATCTTGCTGTTTGGAAATCATCTGCGACCCAATGCCCTGCCTCAAAGGTGAAAGGAATTAAATAATACTTTGATACTTTGGAGGAGTAGGTGATAAGATATTTAACTATAGTTTTTTCCCCTAAATATGCTCTTCTGATCCCCCTCATGTGGGAAGAAAATATTTGTTTCGTCAGAATGGTTTCTTTTCCTAATTGCTTCTATCATCTACAGCAACAAGCCCAAGGGCAAGTCCTGAAATTCAAAAGGTGGGTAAGGCTTGAATTTGCAATGTCAAGGTAGGATTCGGGTACTTAAGCCAACAATGACAGGGTCTTTCTATCTGTATATTCTAGACAGGGTTATTAACCCTTCCTGTGCTTTCTTAAGTGGTTTATCTCCACCTAGAGATGTCATGGATGACAGGGATGACTTTCAAATACAACATGACAGGCTTTGACGCAGTATGAATTTTGAGAACAAAGGTGAGCACTGACATCATTGAAAACCTCTTGGATGCCAGATGTGAACCCAGCAGCATTACATATTATTTACATATATATAAAATATGTAATTGCACATATCTTCACAGCAAGCCTACGAATGAGGAAAATATTACTCTCCTCCGTTTTATTGGTACCACTGGATTTTTTCCCCTCCATTTCTCAAGATATTCTTGGACATTAATTTAAGGCAAGAGAATAAGAAATATTTCTTTGTGCTTTCAAGTCTACCTGAGAAGCTTTTTTTTTTCCTTTAGCAAGGAAAGTAAAATCCAAAAAGCCTGACATTTAATGGATTAGCCCAACATTGTAATTGAGTCAACCCTTGATTTTTTTACTGTTTAATTTATTCCCTTCAAATAACAGTGATACTGCTCTGACTAAGGGAAATAAAAAATTAAAACAAAAATTTAGGAAGGGATTATCAGTCATCAACATTAAGTATCCCTACCTGTTCTTATGAAATTGCCCAAGACCCGAGATTGAAGAAGAATGCAGTTTGCCGAGCCAGATGAAAAATAATAAGTCCAGGGTTCTAATGTCTCCTGAAGCTCCAGACTGTTTGGCCAATGTCATTAAGGAGCCTCTTACCGTCTCACTTTTATAGCAGTGGATCATGTCACAAAGTGAGGATGTGTAGCACATGTATTGAGATTATTTTAGTAGACTATCTGATAGACCTTATTGTTGTCTGGCTGAAGAAATGCTAAATTATGTCCCACTAACTGCATGAGAGGCCATGAGAAAACTTGGAAAACTTGAACATAAATTGAAGCTAATATTATATTATTACAATATATTCGATCACAATAAATCTAGTGTAGATCAATATATTAACCCCACCTGATTTTTGTGAAACAGATGAGTATTAATTACTTTGAAAATGTTTAATGATTGCACAAAGAAATATTTATCATTATTTACTTGTGAACTTTCCAGGATACCTACATTATTTCATCTACCTATTGTACTGCTGACCCTCACAAAGAAATTGCCCATCACCTGCTTAATGAGTGTTCAATCTATGGATCTCTCCACCACCACCATTCTTCAAAACATTTTTAAAAGGCTTTTTCACAAACTGAGAACATTGCTGCGAGACGCCCTAGTGATCTCCATGCTAGACAAGTAACATTGAAACCAACCAAGAAGTTCAGCTGCACCACCATTTAGCCTGTCACTAGCAGATTTAATATGAATGCTCACCTGCAACAAGTCTTTGCCAATCACTTCTGACACTTTGATGCACACACGGTACAGTGAAAGCAGGATTTCAAATAAGACGCACATGATCTGGGATCTTAATTCTGGTTTTCTCTCCCTCTACCCAGCACCTCTACTTCATCTGGTTTATTTGTTCCTCTCAGCTGTGGCTAAGACTGTGTCAGCTGCAATTTCTTAAGATACTTACTTATTACCTCACTGTACCTGTAAGTGGCCTTTGATGTAATCTTGTTAATTAGCATAAACCTATTCATAGATCCACTTACCTTGTCTAATTTGGGAAGCACTAGAAAGGCCTTTTGGACCCTAAACTAGTAGCCGTCATGGTTTTTATGGCCCTGGAAATTCCACAATCAAGAATTTCCTTCATTAATCTTAGTCATTGTCTTCTTTAAATACACATACCCACTTAAAGAAGTAACATGTTGTTATTATTACCTATTAACAATGAAGCATAAATTTATTGACAGCTGTCAGAAAGCTGTAAGGACTGCATTGTCAAGTAACATGAATATTTAAATTTAATTAAATTAGATAAATTTATAGATGTGGTTCCTTAGTTTCATGGACCACCTTTAAGCCGGTCATAGCCACATGTGGCTAGTGGGTACTTACTGGAGAGTGTGATTATAGACCCCCTCCATCACTGAAGAAAGTTCTATTCAACAGCAATGTCCCGGAAATCAGGGACCCTTAACTTCTTCACTGTACCTTTTTGCCTGACCCAAACCTGCTTTTCTTTAGAGGAAAAGCATTTCTGCTTCATAACAAGTCTTCCAAGTAGAGGAATTAATTCCCAACCTCTACCCCTTTCTACTTTATTAATCTTCTTACTATTCTTTCCCTACCTGTGAAGGCAGGCTTAAAGTTAGGTTTGAAACACTCTTGCTTACATTTTGTTTTGAACTTCCAAGTCATGGAAACATGTCTCTTCTACTTTTATTCAAACAGTCCTTTATTGCAACTTACAGGACATTCTAGCATTTCTTTCTTCTTTCAGTTGTCTACACCTTCATTGAAATTTTTGGGGCTCGGCGCCTGTGGCTCAAGCAGCTAAGGCGCCAGCCACATACACCTAAGGTGGCGGGTTCGAATCCCCAGCCCGGGCCCGCCAAACAACAATGATGGCTGCAACCAAAAAATGGCCGGGCGTTGTGGC